>PVHX01011872.1:0-61974 GCA_004024805.1 Geosciurus inauris
TGAGCTTTTTATTTGTTATTATATTTTTCAGTTCTAATGTTCCATTTGATTCTTATTTATATCTTTTATTTTTCACAGACTTTCTGTTTCTTTGCGGAGGCTATTTTTTTCATTTATTTAAAGCATATTCATAATTGTTGAAGAATTTTTATCATGACTGCATGAAAACCTTCATAGGTTAAATCTAGTTTTTCTGTCATCTCAGTGTTAAATGTTCTTTTTTTTTTTTTTTTTTTTAATTCAATGAGGAATTTTTTTTTCCATTCAGATCTTCTTGGGTTTTGGTATGAGTGATTTCATATGCAACCTGGACATTTTTGTACTGTTACGAGACTTTAGATCTTTTATAAATGTATGTTTTAACTGGCCTTTTACTGATACCAATCTAGCAGGGTAAGGTACTGTGGGAGGTGAGGTATGGAAATAGATGGGGACCACAATTTTCCCTGTGAGGTTTGATCTGAGTACAGTGGTTATTATCTCTAAGTTTCTGTCTTATTAGATTGCTCTTTATTTGACTGTTCTACTAGATGGAGGTAGAAAATCCAGGTACCCCATGACTTCTGTTGACTTCTGGAGCAGATGTTCTTTCTTACTGACAGATAAGGGTACAAGATCTTGCTCTAAGTGTCACCTCCACTGACACCATGGTGTACATGTGTCGGGAGGGGATAGCCTTATTATCTCTAGGCCTTAGTGAAAATATTGACCCTGCGCTGGGCTTTCTGTGACACCAGCAGGGAGAGTGAGCAACACCTTTTTACTGTTGAGCAGTGGGTGGAAATCCATGTTTCACCCATTGTCCTGTCACACAAAATCATTGTGTGATTTTTACTGAGGAGCCAGTAAGACCACATAGTTGGGAGGAGGCCTCCTTCCTGGCTGGCATGGATGAACGTCTCAGTTCTCTACTCGCTCTTCTCTGACACCACTTGGGCAGCAGTTGTTGTGGTATTATATTGCAGTCCTTGAAGGGTAGAATGTAGGCTCTCTGCTGGGCCCTTGCTGGAGTGGAAATAGATGGGGATCACAGTTTTCCCTGTGGGGTTTGGTCTGAGTACAGTGGTTATTATCTCTAAGTTTCTGTCTTATTAGGTTGCTCTTTATTTGATCCTTTGGCTAGAGAGAGCAAGGTTTTTGTTGTTGTTATTGTTGCTGCTGCTGCTGTTTTCGCACTCATTGGCATTTCTGAGTTGCCAGCTTTGAAAGTTTCAAATCCAGGATATATGTGGCAAAAAGAAAATGCAGGGAACTCTCTGCCAGTCTTTTCTTGGATGCTGAGGTACCTAGATAATCTGCCTCCTTTTCTCCACCAGTCTTTTTATGTTTGTCGTATATATAACCTTATATATAATGTCTGGAGTTTTAAGTTAGCAGAAGGAACTTTCTACAGCTCTTTGATTTGTTTTCTTGGTGCATAAAGTGCTCCCCACACATCATTTATATTTTCCCACTCCTCACACCACCTGTTGAGCACCTCTTTCTCTGTACTCAGCCTCCAAGAGCATGCTGCTGCCTGTCCTCTGAGAGCTGTACTTTTCTTTTGTCGTTTCTGTGATCTTTTCCCTCATCAATCTGTAGAGCCCATACTGACTGAAGGAGAATTAGGATTGCTGTCCTAGCAGTACAATGAGAGAAACAAAGCAGACTCAGTATTTTGTTTTGTTTTGTTTTATTTTGTTTGGAGGAAGGAAAGAAAAACAGAAGTTGATACCAAGATGATATCTTGGAAAGAGACTAGATGGACAAAAAGACGTCTACCCCTCACCATACCTTAGGGACTAATGGAGGGTCACCTCCAGGGAGGTAGGAGAGAAGGAAAAGGGAGCCCAACATAGGCAGGGAGTAGGTGGGAGAAGGACAAGCACAGAGAGGGGTCAATTTTAAAGATGTTTGTGGCAACAACCGGGTTAACAGAGACAACAAAGACACCTCTATTGCCCTCCCGGTGCATGACCAAGATCAAGTCAATTGTCTATTTGCTGTTTGTGTCCACTTCTGCTGCAGAGCTCTATGCAGCCTCACCTCATCTTCCTGAGTGGAGCCTGCCCTTCGTTTTTCAATGGCCTAGAATACATCCTGAAAGCTCCACTTGAAATAGAAGGGAAATCTTTTCACCCAAGAAATCGGGGGTGCCATAAAGGAAGGCCTTGCTCCTGTTCTTGGAGAGACTAGGTAGATGGGCACAGCGGGGGCTCTAAATGTCCCACCCAGATCCTCTTTAGCAGCCAGTGTTCCCATCCCTCCACGGTGGTGAAGCCTGGCTGACAACAGCTCACTGCTGCTCATGGCCAAGTGGGAGGTGCTTCGCTCCACATCCTCCACTCCACTCTAGCAGCTTACAGACAATGACTGACTGGCACAGGGACATGTAGACAAGTCATCCCCTGTCTACAAGGAAGGTCCAACTATGTTGCCCTTCAGCCTCCAGAGTGGTGTCCATGTTAGTCTCCCATGGAGACCACATTCTTGCCTAGCTTCTTCCCCAGCTTTGATCTGCTGCTCTTCTTTCCTTCCCCCTTTTCTTTCTCCTTCTCCTTCTCCCAGAATGCACTTTCATGCACTCCCAAATCCCCATTTTGGGATCTGCTTCCCAGGAATCCCACCTCAGGCTATGTTGCATGCTGAATAAATTGTGGATCTAATGGCAATGTAGACCCATTACAGTGACTGTATGGAGGGAAAAGGAAGCATCCTGAGAGCTCTCTCTTCTGCTCAGGCAGTTCCTACTGCAAACCCACCCTCACCTGGACACACTCAGGCACCTACGCCTCCTGTACTTCCCCTCTCTCAACACCTTCTGCAGTGAGCTGCTCCCCAGAGGAAATGGGTTTGGGAGAATTCTGTCAACCTGGAGGTTTTTTTTTTTAATTTTTTTTTTTTTTTTTTAGTTGTAGATGGACACAATGTCTTTATTTTATTGCTTTGTATGTGGTGCTGAGGATCGAACCCAGGGCCTCACGCATGCGAGGCAAGCGCTCTACCGCTGAGCTACATTCCCAGCCCCAACCTGGAGGTTTAATGATGGGCTTTTGGTTTTCAGCCAAGACCAAGATAGGGGACACCCTTGCCTCACTCACCAATGGATCAGAGAGATGCCTGGCAGTCTCTTGGTACCTGCTCCTGGCCTGGCCTGACCCTATGGACCTGCAGAGTTCCATGCTGGGGAACCAGTGGAGGCACTATTGGCAGGTCTATCAGGTTTGGGCCACTCTGCCACATTCCATTGGCAACCACAATTTGTCTTGGCAAGGCGAATCTCTAGGCTTAACTCCAAGAAGGGCCTGGGGAATGGCCCAGAAAAACCAGCTCTCACCACAGAAGCCAAAGCTGAGCTGAGTCAGTGCCAACCTGAAATTGGTTGGATCCTTCCCTATCCTCCAAAAGGTGAACTCAGTACTGGGTGAATGAGTAGGTGCACAGGGGTGGCTAGGTTCCCAAGTAGGTGGAACCCTAAGAAAGGCACCAGGGACATGGACTCAGGCCAGAGGGCTTTTCTACCCTTCACTGACCCTGAGGCAAGCCTTCAGGAGCTGTGCTCATGGATGAACCAGGGCTCCAGGCAGTCTGACACCCTCACCACCCCAGCCAAGGGTACATCTGGGGTAGCTTTCATTCCTAGGCTGGCAAAGGATGGGGTAGGAAAGGCTTTGGAAAATCAAGATGCTAGGATGCTGGGCCCCAAGGAACAACAAACCTGCTATTTGACAGAGTTTTTCCTTCCCCCTTTAAACAGTTGGCCCTTTCTCTCTTTAGGAATAAAATAGTCAAAAAGGATGTGTAAAAATGGTCTTGTTTCTGTTACTGCCCTGCCAGCAGCCTCTTTTGCATATTGACAGTCATGAAGTCTCTTCTGTTCTGTCTCTGGTGGGAATCTGTGTGCTCAGAATTCCCCTTACCAACCCCCATTAGCAGTCCCTGCAGCTCCAAATCCAGACCTGCTCCCCAACTCCCTGGGGCTCCCCTGCCAAGATTGAGGCAGGGTGGGGGTTTGGACATCTTCACTTTTCCAAAGTGAGTAGAGGCAGGGGCTCCTGGATGGACCACTCATAAAGACTCTTCTTGATCTCCAACTGAGGGACAGAGAGACTGAAGAACTAAGGAGGGAGTCCTGGCTGGGTTGGAATCATAATGGTTAGAATAGATAGATTTAGATAGGATGATTTAGTGAAAGATTAATTTGTGTTTGTTCTTGTATTTTTCCCTCCCTTGTTCCCAGTAGGTTGTAAAAACTAGTGTGGCAGGAAGAAGCACTGAGGTGGTCTGTGGGTCTCTGTATTTTGCTTCCCTGAAGCCTAGCTTCTTTTTTTGTTCATTTGTTTTTTAAGAAAGAGAAATAAGGGGCTGGGGCTGGGGCTCAGTGGTAGAGTGCTTGCCTAGCATGCATGAGGCACTGGGTTCGATTCTCAGCACCACATATAAATAAATAAAATAAAGATCCATCAATAACCAAAAAAATATTAAAAAAAAAGAAAGAAAGAGAAATAAGATCCAGGAGGTTATTTTGTTTTCTTGTTTTTTGTTCGTTTGTTTTGGTACTGGAGATTGAACTCAGGTGCACTTTACTACTGAGTCCTTTTTATTTTTTATTTTGAGACAGTGTTTTGGTAAGTTGCTGAGGGCCTCACTAAGTTTCTGAGACTGGCCTTGAACTTGCAATCCTTCTGCCTCAGCTTCCTGAGTTGTTACGATTACAGGCATGTGCCACTGCACCCAGTGAAGCCTAGCTTCTTGAGAGAAAGGGAAGGGAAAGGGTTAGTACCTGCTGCAAGAGTAGTACAGAAAAAGAGAAAGAGAGAGATGGAGAGAGAGAGAGAGAGAGAGAAGAGAGTTACATGTTAATGACTGATATACTATGGGTAAAGATGTATGGCAGTTTACCACTAAACATTAAACGGTTAATGCGTCTGTTTAAAATTAAACATATAATTGTTATTCAACACATTAACAAAATAATGGAGAAAAACATTTAATTAAATTTGGAATCTAGTCATAAGTTTTAAATTTTTTTTTAGAAAATTAAGAATAAGATACTCATAAACCCAGTATAATGCTTAATGGCAAACTATTAAAAGTTTGCTGTCCAGGATCAGGAACAAAACAAAGATGTTTTGTTTATACCACTTATATACAACATTATACATTGTACTACTTTTATTCAACATTATATCGAAGGTTCCAATGCCTCCGGCATTGAGGCAAAAAAAATAAATAAATAAAAATAAATAAAAACAGATGACATAATTGTGTACTTGAGAAAATTATATACTTAAGACAAACTATGAATAAAGTATTACTGTAAGTGACCCTGGCAAGGTTGCTGGATACAAGGTCATCATACAAAAATCAAATTGTTTCTATATACTACAACAAACAGATAGAAAATGAAATTAAGAAAATGACATTTATAATAGCATAAAATAATCAAATGCTTAGAAATGCATAAAAGATGTGTAAGACTTTGACACAGGCTTATAAAATGTCATTAAGATAAGTTTTAAGGGGCTGGGATTGTGGCGCAGTGGTAGCATGCTCGCCTAGCATGCGTGAGGCACTGGGTTCGATCCTCAGCACCACATAAAAATAAAATAAAGATATTCTGTCTTTAAAAAAAAAAAAAGATAAGTTTTAAAAGATAGGTCTTCATAGATTGAAATATTCAATATTTTAAAGTTGTCAATTCTCCATTAATTCATCTATAAATATAATGTAGGCCCAGTGAAAATCCAGAAGATTTTAAAAAATAGAAATAAATAGACTATTATAAAATTAATATGGAAAAAATACCTAGTGTAGCTAAGATAACCATGAAGAACTGAGTTGGACTACTTGATGTACTAAATATCAAAACTTACTTGTTTTAGTCAGCTTTTCGCTGCTGTGACTGGAGGCAACCTGACCAGAACAATTATAGAGAAGGAAAGTTTATTTGAGGGCTCACAGTTTCAGAGGTCTCAGTCCATAGAAGTCCAGCTCCATTCCTCAGGGTTCACGGTGAGGCTGAACATCATGGCGGGAGAGTGTGGCAGAGGGAAGCGGCTCACATCATAGTGATCCAGAAGCAGAGAAAGAGACTCCACTCACCAGATACAAATATATACCAAAAGCCACGCCCTAATTCTCACTTCCTCTGGCCATACCCTACCACGTCAGTTACCACTCGGTTAATCCCTATCAGGGCATTAAATCACTGATTGGGTTAAGACTCTTACAACCCAATCATTTCTCCTCTGAACCTTCTTGCATTGTCTCACATGTGAGCTTTTGGGGGACAGGACACCTCACATCCAAACCATAACATTACTATAAATCTAAAGTCATTAAGCTCATGTGGTATTGATGTAAGGATAGATGAAAAGATAAATGGATCAGAAGAGAGAGTCCAGACTAGATATAGATATGAATACTTGATTTATGACACAGGTTCCAATGCAGTAAGATGGCGGAAGATTAATTCACTTAATAAATGTTGGGGAAAAATTAAACTGGATCCCTAGCTCACACTGTTCACAAGAGTCAATTCTAGTTAGATTGCGGATCTACATATAAAAACTTAAACCAAGAAAGCTTCTAAAATATCTTCTTGACATTAGAGTAGGTAAATATTTTTTCAAAGGGTATAAGATACTAACCATACAGAAAATCCTGAAAACTTAAACTATATTCAATTAAGAAGTTCTAATCCTCAAAAATTTTATAACGACAATGATGAGAAGGGGACATAGAAGATGTGGGAGGGCTACATCCATCGAGCAGCGGTCAGTGCCTCACATCCATCAGGCCTCTCACACTGAGGGTCTCGTGAATATCAGGGTTCCAGGCTGATGGCTCCAAAGAAGTGGCCCATCCCCTTCCATCATCCAGGGATTGTTATTACTGCCACTGAGGTGGTTGCAGAGGGAAAAAGCTTGAGGGTGTAAGTGTGGATGGGGTGGGGGAAGGCGGCCACTCCTTGCTGAGAATTTAAAGAGGTTTAGAGAATCACTATGAAGAGCCTGTCTTTCGGTGGGAGAAAGACACTGTGACATGTGAACCTTTTCTTATTTGGAAAAGTTATCCTAGAGAAAAAGAGACTTTGGTTGAACCACCTCAAACACATTCAATGCTTGCTTGCTTCATCGTTTTGAAATTGGCAGTGTGGGTGGGGAAATGAATCTTGGTGTGTGTGTGTGTTCATGGATGAGAAAGGGTAGTACTGACTTAAATGGTGACTTGAGAAGTGTTGTGGGATCATTTTGAAGACAGATATTATGATTCATCTATATTGATCGTGGCATTGAGCCATCTTGGGAACCAGCGTGTACCACAGTCCAGTTACCACTCTTGTCCAGTATGGAGAAGAGTTCTTCAGGGGCTCAGCCTAGGAGGGCCCTGGGCAATATCTGGTAGCTGATGGAGCACAGCTTGGACAGACAGGCTTCAGTGCTTTATAACACAGTGTAAGTAGGAACGGAGCGGGAGGCTAGGCGAGTGCTAAGACGAGGGCAGGACTAGAGGCAGGATGGCCCTTTGTATGGGTCCCAGGTGAGATGAATTCCAGGTGTGGATCAAGAACACCAGAGAAAGAAGTAGAAGTCTCTGAAGGACAGGACCAGCCCATCTGCCTGGGCAAGTGTGCTTGTCTGGAAAGCTGTAGGGCATGGGTGCATGGGCTGGGAAGGACAGGTTCCTACAGACCAGAGCCAAGGAGTGCCAAGGAAGGGAAAAAGCAAATCCTGAGGCCCAGACTGGACACTGGGCCCCCTGGATAGTGGATCAAAAAAGTAGCTGCAAGGTCAAACAGCCAGACCTTTGTCCAGGGCATGAATTAGGAGGACAATTGGAATTCTTCCAGGGTGGGGATGGGTGAATGCACCTAGGAATCTTGTTTATTACCCTCCTCTCAACCTCTGAGGCAGGGGAGCCAGAGAGGCTTGTACTTGAGAGGAGTGAAGAAGGGTTGGGATTTGGCTCAGAGGGGCAGCCCCATGAGCCAAAACCTGCCCAGCCAAGTCCGGGTGAGGCCTATAGCCTCTGTCAGAGACTGGATCTCACTTCCAAGCCTTTGTATATCTGGGTATTAGATTTGCTCTATACTGGTTCCCAGTAATGTCTTTCTAACAACCCCCACGTTGGTCCTGGTTAGATAGCTGGGTCTTCAGTGGCCTGATTGTGGTCCCAGAAAGAGATCTTGGGACTGAGCCCATCTGGGTCCTCAGGCCTGCTGGTCCACTTCCCCCATAGGACTTGAAAGCAGACATTGGGCAGGGCATACTTGCTCAGTTGAACTCTGGAGCTATTTAACAAGTCCAAGGTGAAAGAAGGCTGCTCAGGGCATGGTTTGGAGGGGCCCCGTGAGAGCTGTAGAACTACTGAGAAAAGCAGACCCACACCAAGGAAGCGGACAACAGAGGCTAGGTGGCCATCTGCATCTGGTTTATTGTTCTGTTTTCTCCAAACTTAGCAGAACAGAGTGTTAGGCCACCTGCGGGGCAGCCAAGTCATTCATGGGGTCAACCAGAGTCAGTGTGTATGGGGGGTCAGAGTTCATGAGAAATCCACCTGGGGGAAGACTCAAAATTCAGGAGGCTTGGCAACCCCTCTTCTGCATCCTCTATGCCCAAAGCCCCCACAAGGAGGCATGATGTGGCAAGCATAAACGTGCTGGTCTCAAAGGAAGTGGGGGCAGCCACAGGGTCCAGCGGCTGTTGCAAGCTCCATGGGAGCCTCGGTGGACCTGAGGCTGTTGGGTACCACCCTCTTCACCAGAGAGGAGTTGAGATGCTGGGCCAGTTGAGGTGGGTCAGATGCAAACAGGACCTTTCTAGGTCATCTCTCCCTGAGCTGTCCTCTTTCCCATGGTCCCCATCCCATGCTCCCCTCACTGACATCCCTGGTCTGCACAGAATCCATCTCTTCCAGAGAAACCAACCCAACATGTGAGGCCTGGCATCCTAGCACCTCCCTGGGATGCTTTCTTGCCAAGAGCATCAGTACAGTGCTGAGGTTTCCAGCCAGCCCCAAGAAAGGGAGGTGAGAGAAGCCTGTGAGGCGGAAGGGCCCTTGAGCACAGGGGGAAGTTCTCTCCCTGTTTAGCCCAAGGGTTGAGGTCTGGCCATAGCCCTGGCCCTGTCTGTTTGTACCACCATCCAGGACACGGTTGTGAATACCGGAGGGACCTCCAGTCCAGGCTCAGTGGGGGCGACACCTGCAGACCTGGTGGGGAGAGTGTAGGAGAGAGTAAAGTCCTGGAGGAGAGCTGGCTGTAAGGGGACAGGAAGTAACTTCTCATCACCTGTCAGTTTGGGTCACTGGGGTGGGCTATGTGCCTCCAACAGTTATCTAGAGGGGCCCAGGAAAGGGAAACTTGTACCTCAGCTCCTCACCCCTGCTAAGGCCTTTCGGAAAGAGAATCCATCCCAGGGCCAGGGAAGGAGGTAAGACTCAGTGAGTGTGAGTGACCTACCGTAATTAGGAGTATGCCAAGCCTTGGAGCCCCCGGGCCGGAGAGTGGAACTTGTCAGAATCCTCAAAAGGCTGGTCTGGGATCATTAAGGAGAAAGGATCCATAAACCCTGTGCAGCCTGGTGACCTCACTGGCCTGTGCCTCTCTAGACTGGAGACAGCAGACAGGGAATACAGTACTTCCCCAAAGTACCACCCTGATCCCTGGCCTGGGGCCAGCACTGCAGATGGAAAGTTGAAAGGTGCCCCAAACCTCTCAGGAGGTACAGTCCATGTTCTTTCTTTCCTAACTTCCTCCAATTCCAAGCTCCTCTTCCCAGGCCCACCTTCTGCAGAGGGCCTGTGTCAAGGTGAGGAAGCAGATAGCCAATGACCAGGACAGTAAGGACAGAGGCCACCTTCCAGGAGCATTGACACCTACACTCAGCTGCAGCATCCTGTCTGAGGTCCGCGTGTGTGAGACGCATCACTGCCCTGTTCCCTGCCCTACCTAATCCCCTCCAGTGCTTTCCTTTGCTGGCAGGAAAACTCAGGACCCCCTGACTTACCTATCCCTCATATTTTAAGCTCTAGGTACACTGGAGTTATCCAAAAGTTGGAGATAAGATTTAAAAGGACCATGTATCCTTTTAAAATCTATCTGGAGCATTTATCTAAAAATTCTACCTTAAAAGTCTCTTATTTTGAGGGATATGACTTCATTTTCCTTTTGACTTATACCTACATCACTGATTAGGGCCCAGGCTTTGTTCAGTTGATGTTAACTTGTAGGACTCCCAGTCAGTAGAAAATATAATCTCCCAAAGCAGATTAGAGTTGACTACCCTGTGTAACCAGTCTACATCTGACAATCTTATTTCAGCAGTCTTTATTTCACTCACTTCAGTCTCCCACATTCTCCTCTAGACCCCCTAGTCATCCTGCTAGCTCCCTCACTCATGGCTTAAATAAACCTTTGGCATATTCTTGTATGAGTTTTGCCTTTAACATTTCCAACGTGAGCTCTAACATCCTTGTTTCCCTATCCACACACCTTCATCTGGAAGCCTCCTCTATCCAGAGACTTCCTCCTCCACTTAGAAAATGAATTCATTCTTCAAATGCTGCCTGGGTCAGGCCTTCTCTGATGAGGGCCCACCCTCTAGATGGTTCACCAAGCAGTCCCCATCCCAGCACAAAATGCTGTAATTACTTGAATCACTGCCTCAGGCCAGCCTGGGCTGTCCAGAGCAGTAGGTCCTGGACAGAGCAGAAGCGAAGCTAAAAAGTTCTGCTTTAGACTGCACTGGATTGCTTTGTCCCTTCCTTCATCCCCAGGTCAGTTTGGGTCACTGAGGTGTGCCGTTATTTTCTGGTGATCAAGTATATCCTCATCATTAGTTGTTCTCCCAGGGCCCAGGCTTGCTCCACTCTCCTCTAGTGTCAGTACTGTCTCACATAAGGAACCCGGGGCACAGGGAACCCCTGGGGTACTGTCCATAGTTGCTCCCCTGCCTGGGCATGGGAACCACTCCATCTGTCCCTGCCTTGGATCTGGAAATGACCTGGGCTCAGTGTGTTGGCCTTGCTCTTGTGCCTGATCCCAGCAGCAGCAGCAGCCACCACTAGGCTGAGGAAACTACAGGGCTGTCTCTTCCTCATTCCCAGGAACTAACCTTGAGATGCTCTTTGAGAAAAATATTTTGTGCTCAAATAAATTTGTACCTTCTGTTCCCTAGAAGTTTCATAGTGTACATTAAAGGCTGAATGAATTTTTCTGTAATATACCCATTTCCTTAATTGGAGCACTGATTCTTTCCTAATGAATACCACTGCATCTGGGGCAATATTCTGGACATGCTCTACACCTTGGCTCTTTCCTAGCCTCTTTCAGCTCAGTGCCCAGAAAACTGCACTGCAGTTTCTGCCTCTGCATTTGAAGGGTGTCTCTCCGACCAGTATTCATTCGGCAGTTCAGCCACTAGTTATTAAGCATCTGTTGTATGTCAGATGCTGAGTTGGGTGCTAAGCTCTGAATTGAGTCCCAGGAGATTCCCTGGAGACATCCCCGTGGCCAGACAGGGAAAAACTTGTCTTGGGGAAGACACCCTCATCCAGCTCTGCTTCTGACCATTGCTGTCATCTGGGACCTGCTCTGCTCCACATGCTATCGCCTCTACCTCCTTCCCCATAGCTACTCTCTCCCTCTGTCTGCTAGTGAGTTTTCAATGACCACTTGGACAGGAAAAGTTCAGCAGCATGTGTATAATATGAAAGAACAAGCATTTCATTAACAGAACAAGGAAGGATGACTTGATTTCAATGTCTGATCTGTACAGTAGGGGAGGGAGAGCTGGGTTAAACCTTATCTAAGGTCAGTTCCTTTTCATTCCTTGAGTGACCCTGTCTCAGTGGTGTGTGCTACCCTCTGGTGGACACAGGGAGGCACAGGAAAAAGGCACAGCCCACGTTGGTTCCTCCAGCTCACAGTTGGGTCTTTTTTGTTCTGGGCTCAGCTGGATAGGGGTGACCTATGGAGGTGGTTTCCAGGCCTTCTCCAGTTGGGATTTGTTTCCCTCCTCTTGGCCAAGAGGCCAGTATAGAGTGTCCAGAATGCTGACCATTGCTAGCTGTGAGGCTCAGGTCCAGATGGGCCTCCTTAGACCCCTGCAGAACTTCCTGACCTGCTAGGGCAAACTGCTCAACCTGCATGAGGCACTGGTGACATGTGGGTGGAGAGGTCCCCTCCAGCCTAGCCACTCTGCTTGACCCTTCTCAAGGGCCATCATGAGGCAGTGTGTATCACTCACCTGGAAGCCCCTCTCCGTGGACTCTGGGGCAGGCCTGGGGTGGTGAGCTGGGTGGACGCAGCACGGGGGCAAAGGCGCTCCTCTGCTTGACAGCGGAGATCATGTTGACAGGCGAGAAGGAGAAGACGCTGGTAGTGGGGGCAGCGGCCGGGAGGGACATGGAGGAGGCAGCCGCCAGCGGGGGGCTAGAGGGCATGACTCCGGGGCGGGGCAGGAAGGGGCAGGCGCAGCAGGGAAGGCAGTGGGAGACACAACAGGGAGACATCACCAGAGTGAGCAGCGGGGTCAGGCCTGCGTGGGCAGTGGGCCTCGTGTGGGCTGCTGACCAGGCACCAGGCTCAAACCTCCCTGGGGGCTGTGAGGGTCCTGGGGATACCAGTACAGGGTAGGGTCCAGAGGTAGGCTGGGAGCCTCTGGGGTCATGGGCCAACCCTCGCCTTCCTGGGGGTTCTGGAGACCCTTTCTCAGGGCGAGATAAGGCAAAAACAAACAACCAAACCAGAATATCCAACAAAACCAAACACTGGGTGACACCCCCAAAGATAAGAGATGAATAGGTTAGGGGATTCTGAGATGCTAAAGAAATGTTTATGGACTCTGGGATACCAAGGCTAGAGTCAAAAGTTTAGGGATCACAGCATAACTGGGCATGAGGGGATGAAGTTTGGGGGTATAGACAGGCTTTTGTGAGGCCTCTCTGCCCACACAAGCACCCGAATTTCCTCCACAAATATGCTCTCCTTCTCATCTACCTCTTTACTCTGGCTTCCTGGGCATTTTGGTTCTTTCCAGCTTAATGTAGGACTCTGTCATCTCCAGTCTGTACCTTGAAGGCCTCCTGTAGCTCTTTCCAATTTTAAAGAAAAGCAAGGGATCCCTGTCCTCAAAGCTTCCTGTTCTTCAATTCCTCAGCCATCCAGGGCTGTGGCATGCTCTCTTGGGAACAGCGAGGAAGTTTCCTGCAGCCTCATTTCCTGGGGGATCCTGCCTAGGGCATCTCTGGATCCCATCTCTCCCATCCTCACCTGAACCAAAGTCCCTTCCTCTCTCTTCTAAAGACTATTAAGTCTGTGGTTTGAGCATGTCCAAGCGGCAGGCAATGGACAATGGGTGGGGGCTTCCTGGAAGGAACCTGTAGCCTGAGAAGGATGCCTTTGACATCAGAGCACCCCATTCTGACTTTGTCACAATGATGTCTTCAACAGCTGCCCTCTTCTAGATGTCCTCAGCTCCATGGTTGAATCTCCTTTAAGACAATGCCCACTGGTAACTGGTGAAGCCACAGAGCCCCACGGAGGGCTTGAGACCACCCCCAGAAAATGTGCTATATCTCTCAAGGTCCAGAGTGCTCACAAATATATTTTGTAGCTGGGGTAGTACTTGGAGTTTTAGATCATTCCAGGGTTGCTGGAGTTTGAGGAGACCTGAGCAGATAGCCCCAGACTGTCTGGCTGGGACAGTTCTGATGTCATTCCAGGAACATCCTGGCAAAATCAATGAGAATTGATACCCCCATGCAGTTTTGCCACAAAACATCCTACACACAGGGAATGGATGGGGATCTGGGTAAACACTTGTGAAGACAACATTATGAGATGGGCCTGACCCTTGGCTGAGTCCAGGGTGTCCTGGGATGATGCTAGAATCAGGACCTAAGTATCTCTGTAATTCTTGATACTCTTGCTGAATGGGGAGAACGCAGGTGGGCCAGGTTCTGTACAGTAAGGCAGCGTGTAGTGCTGTTGACTGCACTGGGTGTATGTGGCAGAGGAGGTGGTGGGGGTTCTTGAGGAGATTCAAATGCAAGGGGTATCCAGAGAGAGACTGTGAGGGCACTGTCCCAGAACTAAAGGGAATTGGACCTGGCCTGGCAAGGGGAGAGAGGCCTTGGGAGAGACACCAGAGAGCCATGCACTGTGTGGATTCTGGCTTATGGTGCTTTGGTTTCTAGAAGTTGAGCCCAGGCTAGAAGGACAGTGCCAGACTGTCTTTGATATATCCCTAGCCAGAAAGACAGTGGTACCCAGGACACAGGCCCCTGGCAAGGCAAGCTAGACTGATGGCTAGATAGTTCTATTTCAGCAATGACAAACAGAGGGTAGGGGAGATGAGGGGACTTTTAGAAAATCTACCACCAGCTCCCTCTTGGGCAGCCCTCACCATTTCTTGGGCACAACAGTCTCCCAGGACTTGAGGGAGAGCCTCTCTTATGAGTGATAGGGAGGCTTCTGGTGGCTGAGTAAGGATGGAACTATCCCCTAAGTCCAGTGCTTTGTATACAGTAGGTGCATTATAAATGTCTGTTGAGAAGCTATTGGTATTGGAAGGGACTGTAGGCAGTGTAAAATGCTCAAGCATAAAGGCAGTTCTGGGTGTCACTCACCCATGACATCCAGCCATTGCTCATCCACCTAGTTCTGAGCTGCCCCACTCCAAGAAATCTGAGGTAGTAGGAGTTGGGCCTTTGAAATCATCCATTCTTCTAGAATGTTGTCTGTCTTTTTGTGCTCAGTGGCACATTCAGATCTGAGAACCACCTTAGGCAGGGGGTAGTATTGATCCTATTTTACTGAGAAGAAACTGAAGTTCAAAGAAGTAATGTAACTTGCTGAATGTCGGACAGCTGCTGATCTGGATACTCAAACTCTGAATCCAGCTCTGACCACACAGAATTCTCTCGCCCTGCTTGATGGTGCTGCGTACAGCCACATCCTCATTCCGCCCAACCAACCTCAAGATTGTTGGGGGCCCTCCTGAAAGTTCATTTCTCTTGAGCCCTGAGTTTCCTTGGACTTCCGGCAGGGGGCGCCAGCCTCCGCCCGAAGTCCTGGCATAGATGGAAAGGTGGTGGTCCAGGATTTCATCCCAGTTCCTCCCAATTAAAGCAGATTGCAGCGGGACAGGAGGACGGAAGGCGAGGTGTACAACTGGGGTCATCAAAAAGAGCTAAAGATACAGGAAGTAACCTGGCCCCAGGACCACGGGACTCCAAGAGGAGTGAGGTTCGACAGCAGGGAGAGGTCATATGAAGTTCTCCAGGCCAAGGTCGACCCTCATGAGGCAGGAGCTGGAAGCCCAACCGGGGATGGCCTGGGGGTAAGGCTGATGCCCATACTGCTTCCCCAGATCCCGGTTCCCTCTACCCACAGGCAGGGAACACTCACTGGCGAAGGGCGACGTGGCGGTAGAGCCATTGAGGAAGCTAGGCGACCCGGGCACACCGAGGCCGGCCACACCTGGTGCACCGTAGCCGCTGAGGCCCGCTCCAAGGCCACTGCCATAGCTACTCTGCTGTGAGCCTGGGCTAGGCGCGAACCCGCGGGGGGACGCGCTGCTGCAGCTGCGAGCATAGCCTACGAGAGAGCAGTGGTCAGGGGAGCCGCGCTGGCAGGGTGGGGGCCATCCAGGCGCCCAGGGACTGCGGGGAGAGGCACCGCGACGCACCGGGCTCGGGCCCTGGCGTGGCGTCCCCGACAGCGATTGCCAGAGGGCTGCTGAAGGCATTGATGCCCACGACGGCAGGGTGCGGGTGGCTCGGGGCCAGGGGTCCGAGCGGTGCAGGCGCGCGGGGGGCGCTGTACAGAGCCTCGGCCACGTCCGCCGCGCGCTTCAGGAGGAGCTCCTGCGAAGACAAGAGCAGGGCACGGCCGGGGCAGCCACAGGCACCGGGTGGGGGACAGCCCTGGGCCCAGCGGCGCTAGGAGGCGGGCGGAAGCGCCATACCTGGTTACTGCTGGGCACTCCGTACAGGGCCTCCGCCAAGTCAGCCGCCCGCTTTAGCAGCACTTCCTGAGGGTAGGGGAGGAGACAGCACGACGGAGGGGCAGCCCCTGGGGGCCGCGGAGGGGCCTGCTGAAGGCTCTCCTCACCTCCTCGCCCATAGGACACCTTCATCCCCGTCCCGCCCCTCTGAGTACCTTGGGCAGCCTCTCGGGGTCTCCAGGGTGTCTGGGAATGACTTTCTGCAGCCTCTGGAATCCGTAGTCAATGGTGGGCTCATTCAGGGCTGGAGAGAGGGGTGGTGTTTGGAGGACAAACCCTTCCCAGAGAGGGGAAGCAAGACATAAAATGCATGCAATCGACCTATCCAGAAACCTCGTTGCAGAACTCCTCCGCAACATCCAGCCAAGTGCCCCGGAAACCCCCAGGCCCAGGGATCAGAGAGGTTCTGGGAAGTTTCCTCCATCTCTTCGTTTGTTCATTTATTCAACAAATATTTACTGAGCCAGGCTCCATACTAGGTACTTGGCATCAACACACATGCACTATATGATCCTATCTGTGCTTAGAGGGGAAAAAGAGGAAAACTGTATATACATATTAGTTTCTATATTCCCGGGGGTTAGAACTCCAGGGAGAAATTTCTGTTTGCATTTGGTCATATCAGGAGTTTATTGTAAAAAAGAAAACCCCGACCACCTCCATTTATCACTACTCAGCGGGCGACTCAGTAGTATCTGAGGGTTAGAGGTTTGCATGCATCCAGGAAAGGGACTGTCCCACACTCTGGGCTCTCAGGAGTAGGCAACAGCCTCCTAACCTGGCTCCCTATGCCTTCCCCTGTTCTCAGGGCCTCCTCCCTCTTCCTCTTCCTCTCAACCCCCTTCCTTCACCTCTTTGGGAACTATGGCACGGACCTTTAACACACCAGTTTCAAAGCCCTACCTTTTCCATTTCCAACTCCAGATTTAGTTAATTGCCTTTCGTTTGCCCCAGAGCTTAAAGTACTCATTTCCGGGTCTTTGAGCAGGCCATTCCTTCTCCCATGACCGCCCTTCCTTGTCGGTGTCTACCTCTCCATTCATCTGTCCAGTTTCAGCCTAGCCCTGCTCAGCCCACACCCGCTTGGCGGCAGGTTTTCTGTCCCTCAGGTCCTGGATGGTGTAACTCCACCCACCCCACTCGGTTCGCTGCTCCGTCTCGCTGGATTAGATCCGAGCTCCCGGAAGGTAAGTTGGGTCACTAAGCAGTGACAGTGGGGAACCGGGTTGGGGAGGAAGCGATAGGGAGAGGACCCAGGTCAGGGGGCCGTATGGTGGGGAAGCGGGGGACTGGTGGCTGGCTTGGCCTGGGGCTGGGGCTGGGGCTGGACGGGGGAGAGAAACCTAAGCCGCTAGGGAAAGAAGAACCGGACTGAGGAGGGTTCATAGAGTACAGGCGGGTATGGGGAAGGGTGAGGGTGGGGCAGCCACCTAGGTGACGCGGTTACAAGATAGACATTGGTTAACCACGGAGTACACCAGGAACAGTGTTTGGGCGCTGCGGGTAGGGCTCCCTCCTCTGACCTTAGACTTCCCCTCTGCCTCTTGATGCCTTACCTGTGTAGACGAAGCGGCCAGGGGCTCCCTTGCAAAATTGCTTGGACTTGTAGGAGAGGGTCACCTCCACAACCCCAGGAATGTGTCGCGGGGGCGTCTGCACCCGGATGGCGTGGGGCGTGATGAGCTGCGAGGGGAGAGGAGAGGCCTGCAGGTCCCATCCAGAGGGAAGGGCCCAGCCCGAGGCCCCCGGAGGGAGACTGGCGGGGATGGCCCACCTCGCTCCACACGAGCACGTTTCCGAACACGACTTGCAACCCGTCGAAGAAGTTGTCGCCGATGACAATGACGGTGGCGCCGCCCGTAGTCCAGCCCTCCCCGGGGCTGATGGCCTTGATGCAAGGGGTGGCAGCTGGGAGGCAGGAGAGGACTCAGGTCAGGGGACTGCGCTAAGGTAGGGGCTGGGGGGTGGCCAGGTATGGGCCAGGAGTCCTGACCTTCGGAGGGATCCAGGCGGCGTGCCCGGCGGCCATGCTTGGAGTTGTTGTGCACAAACATGTTGTCGGACACAGCCAGCACGTGTCCGTCCACGCTCACTGTGGTGGACACAACCACCTGTGGGGAGAGCCACACCAATCTGGCTGGAGCCCTCGGGGATCTCTGGGGAGGGAGGAAACTCTGGTAGGGAACTAGTAATTTGAGGCTGGTGGCTGGACGCTGGAATTTGGAAATGGGGGAGGGTGCTTCAGCTCCTTGGTTCTGAGCTGGTGGAAATGGGACCAGCGGGATCAGGTAACACTCCCAGATAAGCTGACTCCCCAGGAGCTAGAAAATCAAAAGCCTTGGGTAAACCTTTGATTCCTTAGGCAAAGTGGTCGCTGTTGCACACCCAGGAACACCAGGGTTTCAAGGCAGAAATGAGATCTTAGACAAGTGAGGGGGGTGCATCAGCTGGAGAACCCATCAGCAGGAGCCCCCACCCTGTTCTGGGGAGGAAGTTGGGGCTGCCTTCTCCCACTACCCCCCTGCACTGGGAGGGGTATGCAGGTTGGGGATGTGCTAAGGGCAGCTGCTCTCTGCTTCATACTATGCAAATTACCTGGGTCGTTAATCATGTAAAAATGTCACAATTAGCATCTTCTTAAGTGGGACTCTAATGAAGCCTCCCTTGGCAGCCAGCACAAGTTGAGATGGAGCTACCCCACCCCCAGCAGGCACCAGGCGGTGGAGGCACAGGGTTGAACAGAGATCTGCCCTGGCAGGGTCTCAGCCTTCCTTTCCTGCTCCCCTCCCTAGTAGGAAAGGGTGGGTTTGCAGGGGAGGTTCTCCCCAAACCCACCTGGAAGCGGCGCATGTCTCGGGGATTCCCTGCATTCTTCAGGCAGTTCTGGTTGCATTTTAGGAAAAATTTGAGGAAGAACCTGAAACAATGAGGTCATTGGGCTCAAGGTTCTGGAAACAGATGATCAACTGCTCCCTGCCCATCCCCCAACCAGCAAAGTAACTCTGGTCTGTGTGCTCATGTATAGGCACACACCCCATATTCCCATCACGAACTGTGTATACACAGGTGCTTAATACACACCAAACAGACTCATCATAAGAACTATCTCACTACACAGAACACCCACCATAAGCACTCAGTGTATGGACTGTGCAGTGCTTATTTGTCCACAAAGTGTATAATTACCACACCCACACAACATGTATGCATCTGCTATATGTACTAAAGTATATGTACCTATTGTTCATCATTACACCCATCATACTGTATACCCATCACACCATGTATACTCCAAATGTAGAGTGTATTCATACCTAGCCAGTGAAAACTTGTCACATGCTATGTCTGTCTGTCATAACAGGTACCCAGCACACAATGTATATTTACCATAAACAGTATATCCGCTATAGAGACTGTATATGCCTTATATATTAATACTCACAAAACAGAGCCTTCACACAAGCATATATACTATGTATTCCACGTATGGCCTATACTCATCCCACATATGATATACTAGGTATATATGAGTCTATACCCACCATGTTCAGTGTATGCCTTGCCTACAGAGTATATGCACAGCAAGAATGTGGAATACAGTAAATACATTAATAAACCATTTTCTGTTGTGCATGATTACCTAAAATACAATCATTGCAAATACTTTATAGCTATCCCACATAGCAGAAGCTCCCCTAGCAGATCCTTCCCTCACACATTTGATATCCATTATATACACATAGCAAAACCTAATCACACAGAGAGCACATACCCGCCAAACATATGAAGTGGCTATCTTCTTTTTTTTTACCTACAGTAATTGGAAAAAGGAAGAACCACCATATATTCTTTCAAACTTAACCTGGAACCATAGTTTTCAAAGACTGGCACCCAGGCCAGTAGCATCAGCATCACCCAGGAACTTGCTAGAAATGCCAAACCACAGGCCCTATGCTAGGCCTGCTGCATCCACCCTTGTTGGGGTGTGGCCCAGACATGTGTTCTTATAAACTCTCCAGGTAATTCCAATGCACCCTAAAGCTTGAGAACCTGCTGTAGAGCTGTGCTATCTGTAGCTGCTAGCCTCACATGGCACTGAACCCTTGAAATGTGGCTAGTCCCAATTTGAAATGTACACATCAGATTTACAAGACTTGGTTTTGTTTTGTTTTTTAAAAGGAATATAAAATAATTCATTATATTGATTATAAGGTGAAATGATAATATTTTAGATTGGGTTAAAGTATCACATTTCATTTTATCAATTTCTTCTTGTTTTTTAAAATGTGGCTACTAGAAAATTTAACCTTACATGTGTGATTTACATTATATTAGACAATGCTGTTCTGGAGTGTTATTTTAACAAAACTGCCTTAGAGCATCTGATTTTCTAGGAGAAAGTGACTCATACTTACATTGATTGGGGCCCAGACTGTAAAGTTAGGGGCTAATTTGCAGAGAACTGACAAGATGCAAATGATATTTGTTGAAAGAAGTAAATAATTTCTATTCAGTAAGAAATTAGTCTTGAGCCGGGCACAATGGCTCAGGCCTGTAATCCGAGCATCTCGGGAGTTCAAAGCCAGCCTCCGAAACTTAGAGAGGCCCTAAGCAACTCAGTGAGACCCTGTCTCTAAATTAAATTTAAAAAAAAAGCTGGGGATGTGGCTCAGTGGTTGAGTGCCCCTGAGTTCAGTCCCTGGTACCAAAAATAGATAGATAGATAGATAGATAGATAGATAGATAGATAGATAGATAGACAGACAGACAGATAGATAAAAATAAAAGAAAGAAAAGAAATTAGCCCTGAATGTTACAATTTGTCCTATGGACTTGCCCCAACTCTGACTCTAACTTGGCAGTTGTATTCTAGCATTTTTCATTCCCGCGTTTCTCCTCCCGGCCCCTCCGCCCCTCTTTGTATTTATGTATAAATTCTCTTAGTCTTTTTTGAGGCAGCTTTGTCATCCCACTGGTTCTCTTACTAATAAGTTACAGAAAATGGCAACAAATGCGCAGTAACAATTTGTATGAGTATCATGCTTTATTACATTTGAAGATTGTGCTTTGGCAAAGTTGATTGTCCCTCATAATCTCCTGCCTTCCAAGGCTGGGCCTAGGGTTGAAGGACTTCTGGGAAGGTCTAGGAGAACCAAGAGTAGTACCCAAAGCTCTCTCCTGTCCCACGGTGCCCTGTTCCTAGAGTGCCTGCTTTCAGCCTTGGAGTAGGGCTGGGGCCTGCTCCATCTTCTTTCCCCTCCCCCGAGAGCCCATACCATGAGTCCTGGAGGGGCTCCCATGAGGACCTCCAGGGGAGTCCTCCATAGGCTGACACTCATGGGGATGACATTTTATTTCACTTGAGCAGTAGGGAAAGGATGATAATAGAGTAAGAAGAAATAGAGGTAGCCGTTCCTCCAAGCCATATCTGAGCAGAGGTCAGATGTTGGAGGCTAGGAGCTGGGGGAGGGTCAGAGAACCTGGTGGGAAGGGGAGCTGGAGAGAGATGAACACACATGTGGATACGGAAACTGAGGAACTATGTTGTCTGAAGGAAGAGAGCCTGGGCAAGGGCAGGGCAAGTGAGGGTGAGGTTCTAGAGTCTGGGACACCCTCTAGGGACCTGAGGCAGGTAGGTATGCATGATTTGTTGAGGGGCTCTGAATCACCATGGAAGTGTCTTTCATCCCCAAAGTCTGGATGAGTCTGAGGATGTCTGCTGAGCAGCCATCCCTACCCCTGGCCTGATGGCATTGGACGGAATTTAGAGATGTCCCTTTCCTGATTAGGAAAGGGCTACAGGCTGGGGGAAGCAAGGCAAGGCCAAGCTCATAGCTCTGGCTGACCCTGTACCCCCATGGGGTGAGCAGTATAGGACTGTGCCCAATGCCATCCCAATGGTGGTCATGGGGACCCCCAGAGGCACGGTTGCCTCATCTTGACCTCATAGAATGGGTGGTATGAAAAAGTTCAAATCCCAGAAGCTGCCATTAGAATTACTGTATGAAAGCACCATAAATACAAGCATAAAATGCTTTGGGAAGAGAGCTTCACAAACAAATGAATGAACAACAAAAAGAAAAAAACCCAGAAAACCTCAAAGTGAACCAGGTCTAATCATCAAGCCCTTAGGGGGTGCCTGAACTCTGCTGAGTTTGTCACTTGGCATTATCTTGTTAAGTCCTCTCAAAATCTTGAGGTGGTGTAGATCTGCAACCATTCCCACTTTACAGATGAGAAAATCGAAGTTGAGCAAGAATAAATTATGGAGTAATTTATCACTGGCATTACAGTAAATGCCAAAGTCAGGATATGAACTTGAGTCTTTATGAACCTCTGATGCTGACAAGAGTCATGGAAAAGTCCCTCTTGGTGGGCCTACCACAGTCACACCTTACCCACACACCAGGCTGGTGCTGCAGGACTCTGCAGTATGTCCTTCAAAAGCAGCCCTGAAAGGGATCCTGTGCAGGGACCAGCAGAGCTGTTTTTGAGGATTTCCTCAAGGTTACAAATTTGTTCCTAGTTTTGGACCTTTGGATGTTTAGACTATTGCTCTGTCTGAGATTTTCAGGATTAAAAATAATTGAATGAGATGAGCCTAGAGGTGATAATTATTAAAAAAATTATCAATGTTATATATGGTTTATTATTCTATTCTGCCTATATGTTCAACATTCTTCATAATAAAAAATGTAATAAAAGACCATCTGAAGAGCTGTGAATAGTGGTCATTCAGCTAATAAAACATTTGAAGTGTGGTAATTATGCATCATGACACTGATGCCACGGTTTCAATGAAAGGTAAGAATGGCTCACCTGCACATCTACCTTACTACATCCTGAACCTGGTCTAGCCTTCCTAATCATCTTCATAAAGGCTATTTATTCCTCCAGTAAAAACAGCTTAAGATGAAATTAAATTGAGCCTTTCTGGTTGATGGAATATTCTCTACCAAAGAAGCAAGTGCTGAGTTGATTATGACTCAAGTGCACACACTGGACTTACCCACAACTTCTTGGGGGTGACACCATTGCATCAGGAAAGCTCCTCTAACACAGTGCTTTACTTAAAAGACATGCTCAATAGATGAGGAAAACGTGGAGGCATTGATGTGAGTCCACTGCTAGACTTTGGGTTTATGGGGATGAAGAGCAGAGTGGGATGGGTCTGCTCTCTGGAAAGCAATATCCAGAGATTGAACAGCTGGGCCAGATTCCAGCATCTACAGCTGCTATGAGTGTTGGCTGTTAAGGGCTCATAGCTGCCCTACTACCTGATAATTACCCTAAGCCAGGAGCATTTCCTCCCTGCCTGCAGCCCACAGCCAATGACAGATTGATGTCATAAGAAGGGCCAGTTTGGGGGACCATTCACCCTTCAGTCCACCTCGTTGGATTAGCAAGCTAAACCTCTAAGCTCCATAAACTTGCCAAGCTCCCTCTCCTGCCTTCCCCGGCCTCCCTTGCTCCTTCTCTCCCAAGAGCTTTCCTCCAATAACCCACTTTCGCAAGAATCCCCATCCTGGCCTCTTCTAGGAATTCCATCCTAAGAAATCAGGTCACAAAGCTGAGGCTTTCCATTAGTTTTACCCTCCCTTTCCTGTGAGACACTTACATATGGCTAAAATTACATTCCTGCTTCCAAAGAGGAAGCTGTTGGTAACTGAAAGAACTGGGCTGAGAGTCCAAGTGGGTTTTCAGTCCTACAGGACTGTCAGGAGCAAGAAACTGAATGTCTGGACTTCAGAGCTGCCCAACAGAACTCTTTCTAGAATGACATTCAGTAGCCACATGTGGCTAGTGAGCACTTGGAATATGGCTAGTGTGACTGAGGGACATTTTAAATCTGATTTCATTTTCATTCATGTAAACTTTAAACAGTCATATATGGCTCTTGGCTGCCATATTGGATAGTGCAGATCTAGAAAGAGGGAGTGCAAAGGACTGGATCCATGAGTTGGAGCATGGAGTTCATGTATCCTATGAAGGTCTTGGGAAAGAAAGCAGGATCAGAGTAAAAGGCAGGATAAAATTGCATATGTATTTCCAAACTCAGAGTTGGCACTGCAGCCAGCAATGGGGAAATGAGAGAGGGGTCCTCTAATAATTTGTATCCTAAAAGACTGGCCTTTGAGCTCATAAACTTTAGAAGAAACAGAACAGCTTCTCTGGGCAGAGTGGCTCTCTAGTGTTTTCCTTGCATTCTACTCTCAGCTCTGGAACAGGAGTACACAGAGGCTACACCATTCATTCCCTCATTCATTCCCATGCCCACTTAAAAAAACTGTTTAAAAAACTTCTGTGGGACAGGCGTTGTTGATCTAGAAGTGAACAAGATCTTAAGGAACTTACAATAGGAAAGATAGATACTCAAAGAACCACCAGTAAGACACACTAGTGGGTGTGGCAGGATAATTTGCCAGGTGTTATTGGGGGCAGCCACTTGTTTTTCCTGTGAGGGATGTAAGGATTCCTGCAGCTTGCATGTGATCTTGGGCACTGGGTCTTAGAGGACCTCACAGAGAAGTAGAAGGCACAGGGAGTAACGGCTTTGCCAAGGGGCAGTAGCATGGTATACTTCTCCAGTGGTGCCTGATAAGACAGGAGGGCAGCTGTGGGCCAGGGCCTGGGGTTGGCTCCAAATTATATGGAATGTGGGCTCTGTAGGGAGATGGGAAGTCTGCATAGGGTGTCTTACTGTGACACTTGGAAGAGTCATTTTCCTTCCGGAGAGAAATAAGGACCAAAGGGCTTACCTGAGAAAAGGGAAGGTGAACAAGGAGGTTGCTGAAATTGTTCAGGCCCTTATGGAGGTGGCTCAGGCTACTTCCTGGCCTTGGTCTCCAGTAACAATTAAGTCAGGGTCCCCAGGGCCATAGCCACCTGCCAGACCAGGTCCAGGCCGCCTCACCAGGATCCCCAACCAGGGTAGAGGTGGCTGCAGTGCAGATGGGCTGGGGGACTATAAATAGCCAGGGCGCATACATTAGCATGCCAATGTACCCGCACCCCATCCTCTATGCTAATGGCCCACCATGCGCCTGAACACCTTCTGTTCCCCTGCATGCATTTGCATGCACAATTAGCATAATCTTGTATAATTAATGAACAGCGTCAATTTTAGCTCCTAAGTAATTTGATTAACATGTTGATAGGGCACTTACCAGGCTCTCCAAACCTCAGGGCTGGGCATGGGGCCTGAAGAGAAGGGAAAAGGGGTGGAGAGACTGCTCAGGGGCCCCTAGCTGCCCATGAAGAGTGGCGGGGACTCCACTTTCTCCAAACAGGGCCTGAGGGGAGGGGAGGAAAGGTGGAGATGTGGGGAGGACTCAGGGCACTCCAAGTGGAGCTGGTGACAGTGGGTGGCCTGAGCATTAAGCCTGTTTGTGCCTGTATGGACACACTTATACACACATCCCTTGCTCGTTTCCTCAGCCTGGAGAGTCTTCTGTGAATGCAAGATACTGAACTCCACAGGAAGAACAGAAGAGGATGAGGGTAGAGAAAAAGTAGGAGGGATGGGGGCGGGTGATGGATGGCAGATGAAGCCACAGAGGAGGAAGGCAAGTTATGGGTGACTTGGGGAAGTGAAGAGGTGGGGCAGATTGAAGGAAGGAAGTCTATGTTCCTCTGGCCTTGCAGGATGATGAGTTAGCCTCCAGGGGCAGAGACTTGGGCACCTCTTGTTTATGAATCATGTGAGAGATGGGTAGGGTGGTGTTGGCAAGGCCTGGATCTTCACAGTATGCCCAGCAACCCAGGGCAGGGAGAAGAGACGGAAGGCTGTGGGCCTTTTCTATTCAGAGAGAGACCTAGCGCCCGCCCTAGATATCCCAGGCTTGTGCTCTTCGGCTCATCTTTGACTGCGGTCAGAGTCAGGAGGTTCTTCCTTGGCTCTGAATGCCGTTGTTGCTGTCTAGGCTCAGGGGCACTTACCTTCTTTTTTTTTTTTTTTGGTACTGGGGATTGAACTCAGGGCACTCGACCACTGAGCCCCATCCCCAGCCCTATTTTGTGTTTTATGTAGAGACAGGGTCTCACTGAGTTGCTCAGCGCCTCGCCGTTGCTGAGGCTGGCTTTGAACTCGCAATTCTCCTGTCTCAGCCTCCCTAAGTGCTGGGATTACAGGCTTGAGCCACCGCGCCTGGCTGGCACTTACCTTCTAAGAGGATCACTAAGGCGGAGTATCAATGGCAGACACTGCCCTGTGCACTGCATAAACACCTTACTTTACTTCATCACACCCTCTCCTTTATATTATCCCATCCATCCCCTTCCCAACCTCCCCACCAGGTGGGGTGTCAGTCAGCTCCATTTTACAAATTAGAAGACTGAGGCTGAAAGAGGATAGACCTTGCTCTAAGTCACATGGCCACACACCCCAGGTTGGCTTGAGTCCCCAACCCTGTATAACCCTTCACTTTAAGAGAGAACTTAGCATTCAAGCTGCAGGTATCCTCTTCAAGCCACTCCCGACTCCGCCCATTATGGTTCCCAGGCTGCCTCCGTGCCTGCACTTCCTCTCCTCCTCCAGTTTCTGCTAGGGGCATTGCTCACAGCTCCAATTCTACCTCAGCATGAGGGCCACTTGGGCCCCCTGAGCTTGGCTTCAGAAGCCTAGAGGTCTTCCTATTAAGTCTTTGTGGTAATAGGGGTCTTTGGGGACCCTTGTCCTTATGATTGGCATCTTGGCCTATATGACTCCCAGGGCGAATGGAGAGCATCTCTCTCAAATGCTCTGAGCTCTGACAGGGGTGGGGGAAGGGAAGGGAAGTGCCGGTCATTTGTATGGCAAGAGAGAAAACTTTAGTCCCACCTCAGCACTGATCCAGCAGGGAAGTTCTGGAAACTGAAGGGGAATTGCCAGGTAGGTCCTGGACAGAAACCTATGCTTGCAGGTGAGTGTGGAAGCACAGAGTTCCTGCTGGAAGGGACAGAAGGAGAGGACATTGCTGTGGGCTTGTGTTGTGACCACTCCTTAGGGAGGTGACTGGTTCTTTTGTGGCTCTAAATTGGGATTTAAATTTGCCCTTAACAAGGTACGCTAGAGCTGACCTCTATCAGGTGGCTTAGACCTGACTTGTTTCAAGAATGTCACTCACTGAATAACACCCACTTGATAGCAAGCACAACCACACGCCAGGCAGTGTCCACTGCCCAAAGCTCCTGCCTGCACCTGGGAGCCAAGGAAGAGAGCCCTGGTCTTCCACCTCCTCCCTATTCCAGGGTCATCCTGGCCAATCAAGCAAGTATTTGAAGTCTTAAAGCTGTGATATCTGATAAGGTAATCACATATGATTATTTAAATCTGACTTAATTATAATTAAATGCACTTAAAAATTCAGTTCCTCATTCATGGCAGCTGCACCTCAAGTGTCCAATAGTTGCAAGTGGCTATTAGCTACCATATTGATTGGTGAAGAACATTTCCATTGATGGAGAAAGTTCTATCAGATAGTGTTATCTTACATTGTTCTCTTTTTCCACTGATCGTTATATAATATGTACAACCTCAACTACCTATCTTCAAGATCACTGATTTTTTTTTCATAATTATGAAATGTTGCTTACATAATCATGTTTTGTCCTCTCGACTGCTCTGTAAGCTCTCAGAGGGCAGGAATCATTGTTTAAATCTCTCTGTTTCCTTGAACATTTATCACTGTGCCTGCTCCACAGCAGATGTGCTGATTCATGATGAAATTAAAGGATCAAAAACTATTGTGATAATGCATACTGGACCCAAGTCCCCAATCATTTTTAACAGGAAACAATGTAAAATCCTGTTCTCAAGTTAAAAATGTCAGTTGCAGGGACAGGACTTTGAGAAATGCAGAGTAAATCTGAATATCTATTCTTTAACAAAGCAACAAGAACACTGCCAAAAATGGTCAAAATCAACTTTTTAGTTGAAAATTAACAAATGTTTCCAACAACCCAAGGAGCATATCATCAAGAAAAATGACTGAATCTTATAAAAAAATTTGGTGGTATTAACTTTATTCCCATCCCTCTCTCCCCAGCCCTGTTGAAAATCAGCAGCCCAGGGCTGGGGTTGTGGCTCTGTGGTAGAGCACTTGCCTTGCATGTGTGAGGCACTGGGTTCGATTCTCAGCACCACATATAAATAAATAAAATAAAGATCCATTGGCAACTAAAAAATATTAAAAAAAAAAAAGAAAATCAGCAGCCCACAAACATAATAGTTGTAAAAAATAGCATCCTTGTATCTACCCAAAGGAGCCAAGTGAGTTTGGAGCTTCTCAAAAACTGTATTCCTAGACAACTGTCACTATTTGACCTGTTTGGTGGCTCCATGACAGCCCTTGTTAGAACTTGTTATTTGACCTAACTCAGAGCTTCCTCAGTGGGGAAAACCCTATTCTCAGGGTGTTTATTAAAAACAAAATAACACAGTTGTTTAACAATGAAGCTCCTTGGGACAGCAATACTAGTTGAGGCACATTAATCTGGCCAAAAATTTTTAAGGGAAAACATGAGGAAATAAGATGTTCAATAAGCAAAAAGGCTCTAACATATTCCTGGAAATCTAGAAAGCCATGAATATGTGTAGGGAAGGGCACATGCTCACCCCTAACTTTCTGACCAAATGGCAAGTAAAGTCCAAGGCAGGGTTGTAAATTGCTGGAGTGCTAAAGGCATCTCCCTCATCCCTAACAGCCTCTCTGCAAAGAGTTGAAGCCTTATTGGTTCAAGGCATTTAAAAAAATGCCTGTCTGATCATGAGCTGACCACTAGGCTAGCAGTAGACACTTCAGTGACCACGGAAATTATAGAATTAGTTCAGGAAAGTCACTTAACAAACAAATAGCAACAGTAACAAAAACAAAGGCTGAGGGGATCTGATTTTCAGAGGTGCTGCATTTTACTATTAAAATGTCCAGTTTTCAGCAAATAATTATGATACTTGCAAAATAATAGGAAATTCCCATACTTGAGAAATAAAGTAGTCAATGGGAATTGTCTCTGAGGAAGCCCAGATACTACCCTTTCTAGACAGGGAATTTTAATCAGTTATTATAAATATGTTCACAAAACTAAAGGAAACCATATCTAAGGAATTCAAGAAAAGTAAGAGAAAAATGTCTTACCAAAAAGAAAATATCAAAAAAAAAATACAAATTATTTTTTAAAAAACTGGAATTGTAGAGTTGAAAAGGACAATAACTGAAACAAACAATTTCTTAGAGGAATCCAAAAGCATATCTCAGGTGACAGAATACAGTGAACCTGAATAGAGTTAAGATGATCTAATTCAGGATGAGAAAGAAAAAAAGAATGAAGAAAAATTAACAGAGCCTAAGAGACCTATGGGACATCATTAAATGTGTGTGTATGTATAGTCTGAGAATGACAGAAGAAAGGGAAAGGGGAGAAAAATATTTGAAGAAATAATGGCCCAAACTTCCCGCATCCGATGAAAAAATTTTATTGGGTACATCCAAGAAGCTCAATGAACTCAAGTAGTATATACTCCAAGAGATCCACACAAAAACATATCCTGCTCAAACTATTAAAAAACAAAGAATAATCTGAGAGGCAGTAAGAGAGGAAGTAACTTATCATGTATAACAGATCCTCAATAATACTAACATTTATCTTCTTATCAGAAACCATGAGATCAGAAGGCAGTGAGATGACATATTGTGCTGAAAAGAAACTTTTTTTTTTTGTCAATCAAAAATTCTGTATCTCGCAAAACTATCCACTTCAACTACGAAGGAAAAATTGAGACGTTTTTGGGTAAACTAAAACTGAATGTTCATCACTAACAGATCTGTTCTGTACTAAAAATGAAAGGACACAAGAAAATAATTCAAATTCATATGAAGAAATAAAGAGCACCAGTAAAAGTAACTACACAGGTAAATATAAAGGATAGCACATGTTTTGTTATTTTCTTTTTCTATCTAATTTGAAAGACAATTGCACATGTGTAGGAACTCTATATGTTCCACTCATTTTATTTTTACTATAAATCTACTCTAAAGATACGTTCTATTTTTTAAAAGGCAACTTCTTACAGCAGTAATTATTCTCTGCGTTGATAGTCCTTTTTTTTTGGTACTGGAGATTGAACTCAGGGGCACTCGACCACTGAGCCACATACCCAGCCCTATTTTGTGTTTTATGTAGAGACAGGGTCTCACTGAGTTGCTTAACGCCTCGCTGTTGCTGAGGCTGACTTTGAACTCACCATTCTCCTGTCTCAGCCTCCCAAAGTGCTGGGATTACAGGCGTGTGCCACTGCACCCAGCTACATTACCCCACTTTGAACTGTGGATAAAACTATCAGGCAGCAAATGAACCACGAGACAGAAGACTTGAACAACACTATGGATCACTACGACTAAGAGACATCTGTAGATTACTCCACCCAACGATAGCACATTAAATATTCTTTTCAAGTGCATATGGGAATTCTCTAACAAGGACCAAATGTTAGGTCATTTAAAAAGTCTCAATAAATTTTAAGGGATTAGAACCATACAAAGTATGTTCTGTGGTCACAATGGAATTAAATTTATAAATCAATAACAAAAGGACATTTGGAACAAAATCCACAACAAATATGTGGAAATGAGAAATGAAACAACACACTTCTAAATAACCAATGAGTCAAGAAAGAAATCAAAAGAAAAATAAGAATCCTTGACATAAGAAAAGTGAAAACACAACATACTAAAACTTACAGGGTGTTGCTAAAGGAACACCCAAGTGGAAATATATGGCTGTAAACACTTATGGTAAAAAAAGAAGAAAGATCTCAAATCTGTAACAGAAACTTGCATCTTAAAAAAAAAAATAGAAAAAGAAGTAGAAACAAAACAATAGGGAAGAAGTAATAAAGATTCAAGTAGAAGTAAATGAAATAGAGAATAGGGAAGACAGAAAAATCGATGAAAAGGGTTCTTTTTAAAGATCAATAAAATTGACAAATACTTAGCTAGAGACCAACAAAGAAGACTCAACTTACAAAAATCAGGAGTAAAAGAAGGAAAATCAAAATTGACCTTACATAAATGAAAAGAATTGTAAGGGAACACTATGAACAACTGTTTGCTAGTCCACTAAAAAAAACCTAGATGAAATGGACAAGTTCTTAGAAAGACAGAAACTATTGAAAATGATTTTCAGGGAACAATGGTGCAGGCCTGTAATTCTAACTTCTTGGGAGGCAGGGGGATTGCAAATTCAGGGCCAGCCTGGGCAACTTAGTGAGATCTTGTCTCAAAATAAAATATTAAAAAAGGTCTGGAATGTAGCTCAGTGGCAGAGCACTTGTCTAGCTTGCGTGAGGCCCTGGGTTCGATCCTTAGCATTGCAAAAAAAGAAAGAAAGAAAGATCAACTTCAGAAGATATGTAAAGAAACATGAAAATCAAATAGAATCATGACAAGAGATTGAATTAGTCATTTAAAAGCTTTCCACAAAGAAGATACCAGATCCCAATGATTTTTTTTTTTTTTTTGGTACCGGGGATTGAACTCAGGGGAACTCAACCACAGCCCACATCTCTTATTTTGTGTTTTATGTAGAGACAGGGTCTCACTGAGTTGCTTAGCAAGCCTCCCCGTTGCTCAGGCTGGCTTTGAAGACCTGATTCTCCTGTCTCAGGCTCCCTAAGTGCTGGGATTACAGACTTGCACCACTGCACCTGGCTCCCCAATGGTTTTAATGGTGAAATCTATCAATATTCAAAGAAAAATATTGATCCCTCAGAAGTCTTCAAAGAACTAGAAGTTGGACCCCTACCTGACACCATATACAAAAATTAACCCAAAATGGATCATAGATATAAATGTAAGAACTGAAAGCATAAGAATTGTGGAAGAAAACCTAGGAGTCAATCTTGCTGAGAGTCAATGCTTTCTGAGATGTGACATCAAAAGTACAAGCAAACAAAGAAAATTTTGATAAATCGGACTTTATCAAAATTAAAAACTTCTGTGCTTCAAATGACACTATCAAGAAAGTGAAAAGACAGCCCACAGAATGAAAGAAAATATTTGCAAATTCTGCATTAAAGTAAGGTTCTCAGATCCACAATGTTTCAAGAACTCTTATAACTCATTAATAAAAAGACAACTGAATTAAACAATACAGGGGAAGGATTTGAATAGACATTTTCCAAAGAAGACATGCAAATGGCCCATATGCATATGAAAAGATGCTCAACATCATTAGTCTGGTGAAACTGCAAATAAAAAACACAATAAATACAACTACAATGAACCAATAAAAAATGTGAAAAAAAGAAAATGTAGTAATTTAGAAAAACATAATGAGAGCACTTTATACTCTGTAGGATAGCTATAATAAAATATTAGACAATAACAAGTGTTGGCGAGGATGTGAGAAATTGGAACCTTCATACATTACTGGTGGGGTATAAGTTAGTGCAACTGTTTTGGAAATCTGTTCCACATTGCCTCAAAATGTGAAACAGTTACCATGTTACTTAGCAATTCCACTGGAGTTATAAACATTTGTACACACAAAACTTTGTATGTGAAGTTTCACAGCAACACTATCCATCATAGCTAAAAATTAGAAATAACCCAGATATCTATCAACTGATGAATGAATAAATAAAAGCTGGTACATCTTTACAATGGAATGGTCTTTGGCAACAAAATAGAATGAAATGCTGATATGTGCTATAGTATATATGAGCTTTGAAAATACTGTACCACGTAATAGAATCCAGTTGCAAAAGACCACGTACTATATGATTCCATTAATAAGAAATGTCTAGAATAAGCAAATCTATAGAGACAGAAAGTAGATTAGTGGTTGCCAGAGGGCCAGGCAGAGTAAGAAGTGACTGTTAATGGGTATGAGGTTTCTTTTTGGGGTAATGAAAATGTTCTAAAGTTAGATAGTGCTGATAGTTGTACAATTTTGTGAATGTAATAAAACCCCTAACTGTACACTTTGAAAGAGTGAATTTTTTTGGTAGGTTAATTATATCTCAAAAAAGTCTATCATAAAAAATTCAAATGCACTAGCACAGGTAGATATTCCTGGGCTGATAGGGATAGGAAAATTAGGCATTTTAGTAGACTCAAGTTTAATAGGGGTCAAAACTAGCATAAGGAAAAAAACCCACATTCTGTGTTGGAGATCTGCACAAGGTGAAGTGGCAGGTGGAAGGTGAGGTACTTCTGGGTTAGTTTCATTCCTAAGAACTCACCTTCACATCCCACAGAACACAAGGCCTCTCAAGTCACAGGCAGATAGAGGCCTGTTTCTGTGCCAGCTCCCTGTTCTAAAAAGGATACCACAGGGACTCACTCAAGAGGGAGAGGCTTCTAGTAGCCACGGACATAGGAAAACTTGGTTTATTCATAGGAAGGACAGGGAGAATGGCCAGACAGAAAATGTCTGTGGTAGAGAAGGCTCACTGTTCCCGTTACCCATCTTCCTTCCTTCTTTTCATGACAGAATCCTCTGAGTTTTCCTTGGATTCAGGGAGGCCCACTAAAAGCCTGCCTTTCTCACCCTCCATTGCAGGGAGTTGTGGCCACATGGCTAACCTCTGGCAAGCACCATGCACAGAAGTGAGATGTGATCTTAAGCTCATGTCTTTGTGAGGACGCTGCTTGCCCCATTTCTCCTAACCCCCTTTGGTATCTCTGAATCTACCTGGATTATGTAGATGAGGTGTCATCTTCAGGGACAAGACAGTTGGTTCTGGATGACTTTATGGAGAACAACCACCCCAGTGTGACTACTTCTGAACTGTTTTGGGAGACAGAACCAGACTAATAGTTAGGCCACTGCATTTGGGGACTAAGGCAGGGGAGTAGCTACGCAAGAATGTGGATGGAGCTGGAGTCTCTACAGGCTGCTAAGGGGACAGCAGAACCCACTGAGCTTATATCAGTGACTTCCTGGCTTGAGGATTACTTGTGTAGGGGATATCATTGGTACCTCATCCCAAACCCCTTCACTGGGTGTAGTGGGTTGACCTGTGGCCCCCAAAGCATTTGTCCATGTCCCAGAACCAGCAAATGTGACCTTATTTGGAAAGAGGGTCTTTGTAGGTATCATTAAGTAAAGGATTTGAGATACAATCATCCTGAATTATCTGAGTGTGCCTTAAATCCAATGGCAGGGATCCTTACAACTACAGAGTAAGGGGTGACTAGACAGAAGAGGAGGGGGAGGCACTGGAAAACAAAGGCAGAGGCTGGAGTGATGCAACCCCAAGGACTGTCAGCAGACACCAGGAACCAGAAGAGCAAGGAAAGATCGTCTCCGAGAGCCATCAGGGGAACCTGGCCCTGCCAACACCTTGATTTTAATCTTTTGCCTCCAGAACTGTGAGAGGATAGATTTTTCTTTTCAGCCGTCAAGTCTGAGGGAATTTGTCATGGAAGCCCTAGGAAGCTACTACAGCAGGTCAGTGCCTTCACCCCCAGCTGCATATGCCTCTTGGTAGATGAGGAGCCATCTCACCTGGAAATACCTGGGTGATAAATTCCCCACCACAGGGCTGGCCTGCAGCCTATGACTGACTTGCTCTCATAGGGATGCCAAAGGCTAGTCCCTTTCCACAGGATGGAATCAACACTCTAGAACTCCCAGGCAGATCAGGCTGGGCCTACACTCCAGCTCCGTCCACATTCTTGCTCAGCTACTCCCCTGCCTTATCCCACATCCCTCACCCACCTTCTCCTGAAGGCACTTCCTCCATAAACCCCTTGCCCAAGAATCCCTGTCTCAGGTTCTGCCTCTAGGGAGACTGTTGGTTTATAAATATTAAATGCTAACATTAGTGTAATAGGGTGTGAAAATGGATTCCTTCCATCTGGGTTTCAACCGAGGCCTTAGAGGTAGGTACCACACAATAGCAGCTGGACCACCCAGGCCACCTGGCAACAGACTGTGAAATGGGTTTGTGATCTTGAGCTCATCATTTGTCTTTACAAACAAATGAAAAGTAGGAACTGTCCTGGATGGGGCTCTCATCTCATCTCAAAGGGGTGTGCGTGGGGAGTTTCTGTCTCACTTCAGGCTAGTGGAGGAGCTTCAACAGAACTGCTTGAAGAAGTCGACAAGAGTCTCCTAGAATGTGAACAGTGACAAAATCAACACTGAACTCATACCTGTCAAGTGTAACAGAGACAGGCTGAGAACAGCGAGCTCATCCTGGGCAGCTAGGCAGTGCCAGTGCTGGTGAAGGCCACTGAGGAAGCTGATGCTCCTCCAGAGCCTATCAGGACAACAGGATGCCTGCTTTTCATCAGCCAGGCCCAGGCTCTTTGAGGATGGCTGGCTGTGAAGTGTCATGAAAAAGCTCTCAAGTGGGGGAAGGCTCTGAATCAGGAATTCTTAATTTGTGTGTGTGTGTGTGTGTGTGTGTGTGTGTGAGAGAGAGAGAGAGAGAGAGAGAGCGCGAGCCATGGCTTCCACTAGATCCACTCTCAAAATGCCTCCATACATATAAAATAAAACATAGGATTTTAAAGGAAACCAATGATCCTGAAATACAGTTATTACAATATATTTTAAATTGTGATATGGTTATATAATACTTGGTTAATTCATTAAAGATCGAGCAGCGTTATAACAACTATAGTAATTTTGAAGTAGCAGTGAGCATAATGATATTTTTAAATGTCTTCAATGACTCTACTATGATATGACAATTAACTATTCTGCTGACAAAATTACACAGTGCTAATATTCTTCTGGTCTGTTGCCTGTTCCCTTAATCGAAGGAAATGTTAAAGATTTCCTCAATAGAGGTTATATACATATATAAAAAAAAACAGATGGAATTTTTCCCACCCAAGTTCACCCTGAATTCTATCTATGGATCCACAGGGATTCTTACAGACCTCAGGTTAGGAATTTCTGCTGTGGTCAAAGAATTAGGTATAGAAGTTATGGGGAGCAGCTGGGCACAGTGGCACAAGCCTATAATTCCAGCACTTTGGGAGGCTGAGACAGGAGAATCATGAGTTCAAAGCCAGCCTCAGCAAGGGCGAGGCACTAAGCAACTCAGTGAGACCCTGTCTCTACATAAAATACAGAATAGGGCTGGATGTGGCTCAGTGACCGAGTACCCCTGAGTTCAATCCCTGGTACCAAAAAGAAGAAGAAGAAGAAGTAGTAGTAGTAGTAGTAGTAGTAGTAGTAGTAGTAGTAGTAGTTGTTGTTGTTGTTATGGGGATCATTGGAGCCATAAGAAGAGTCCAGAGAGGGATAGGGATGTAGCTCAGGGGCAGAGCACTTGCTTAGCACATTTGAGGCCCTGGATTGTGTGGGGAGCTTCTGTCCCACTTCAAGCTAGTTGGGAAGCTTCAACAAAAGTGCTTGGAGAAGCTACCAAGAGTCATTTAGAATGTGAAGAGCAGTGAAATCAATAGTGTGTGTGTGTGTGTGTGTGTGTGTGTAGGTATGTGTGTGGGTATATACAAATATATGTATATGACAAGGGGTTAATATCCAGAATATATAAAGAATTTCTACCTAACAATAAAAAACTCCAATAACCTGATTTTTAAAATAGGCAAAGAACTTCAATGGGTATTTCTCCAGAGATGATGTCCAAATCGTCAAGAAGTATATGAAAAGGTATTCAACATCATTAAATAAATGCAGATCAAAACTACAATAAGATATTATCTCATGCACATTAGGATGACTACTATTATATGATACAGAAATCCCACTTCTAGGTGTATATTGAAAATAATTGAAAGCAAGGTCTCAAAGAGATATTAGTAAACCCATGTTCATAGCAACATTATTCATGATAGCTGTGACAGAAGCAACTCAAGTGTTCATTGATAGATGAATGTGGTGTATACATACAAAGGGATGTTTGTAAATAAAACATGTTATTAATATATGGTATATAACAAAATGTGGCATACACTTATATGGAATATTATTTGGCCTTAAAAAGGAAGGAAATCATATCATTTTCTATAACATGGATGAAACTTGAGGACATTATGCTAAAATAAGCCAGTCACAAAAAGACAAATACTATATGACTCTATTTTTTAGAGGTATCTAAAAGAAAGTAGAATAGTGGCTACCAGGGTCTGGGGCAACAGGAAATGGGGGAGTTGTTGCTTAAGGGGTATAGAAACAGAAAAATGGAACAAATAGCACAGAGTAATATGGTAGAAAATCGTTAAAATACATTGTACGTATTAAGGAAATGCAATTTTTATTTGTCAATTATACTTCAGTAGAGCTGAAGAAAATCAATAATCTCAACAGAGTAAATGGAATAAACTTACTAGTTAAAACAATAGACTAGAAGTTGGGCATAGTGGCACATGCCTATAATCCTAGTGACTCAGGAGGCTGAGGCAGAAGGATTCTAAGTTTAGGGCAGCCTCAGCAATTTAGCAAGACCCTCAGCAACTTAGTGAGACCCTGTCTCAAAATAAAAACTGAAAAGGGCTGGGGATCAATTCTACTTCTCCATATATACTCAGAAGAATAGAAAGCAGGGTATTAAAGAGATATTTTTATATCCATGTTTACAGCAGTACAATTGTAATAGCCAAGAGGTAGAAGCAACATTCACTGATGGGTGAATAGACACACACAACATCTCACACACACACCACACACAGAAGGATATTATTTAGCCCTAAAAAGGAAATTTGAAATATACCATAATATGAATGAATCTTGAGGACAGAATGCTAAATGAAACAAGATAGTACCTAGAGTAGATAAATTCATAAAGAAACTATAATGGTGGTTTCAGACATAGGGGAACAGTGTTTAACTGGTATAGAGTTTCAGTTTTGAAGATGAAGAGCTCTGGAAATTGTCTACAAAAACTGTGAACGTACTGGACTGAATATACTGTACACTGTTGAACTGTAAAATTAAAAACGGCTAATATGTAATTTTTAACCTTATGTGCATTTCTCTGTAATAAAAATTTTAAAATAACACAAACCTGCTAGAAGAATATGGGCTAATATATTTATAATGTGGAAATGCCTGTTGGATCAGAACCAAAAACCAAATGTCTTCAATAAAGGATGAACAAATTGAAAAAAAAAAAAGAAGAAGAAAAGGGTTGGGGATATAACTCAGTGGCAAAGCACCCCTGAGTTCAATCCCAGTACACACACACACAAAAAGCCAGATTTTAAAAAATAAATCTAGCAACAGGTTGTTAAAACATCTGACACATGAGGATACATAATGGTTGAATGGTGAAAATAAATGGATAGAAAAGGATATCTAAGACAAACATAATCAAAAGTAAGTTGAGGCAGCCTATAAATAATATCAGATAAAATAGACTTTGAAACAAGTATTACTAGAAATAAAATCAAATACTGATAAAAGATGAAATAAAGAGGGAAGTTACAAGGATTTTAAAAACTAGGTCATTCTTAGCCAGTTGTGGTGGCCATGCCTGTAATCCCAGAGACTTGGGAGGCTGAGGCAGAATGACACTGAGTTCAAAGCCAGCCTGAGCAACTTAGCAAGGCCCTGTCTCAAATTAAAACATTAAAAATAAATAAATAAATAAATAAAGGGCTGGGATGTGGCTCAGTGGTAAAGTGCCTCTGGGTTAAATCCCCAGTACCTCCCCCCCCCCAAAAACCCACAAATAAACAGACAACAACAACTAGTGCATTCTTTTTTAAATTTAATTTAACTATTTTTATTTTTATTTTTTGGTACTCAGGGGTACTCAACTACTGAGCCACATTCCCAGCTCTGTTTTTTGAGTTGAGACAAGGTCTCACTGAATTGCTTAGCGCCTTGCTGGTACTAAGGCTGGCTTTGAACTCGCCAATCTCCTGTCTCAGTCTTCCAAAGTGCTGGGATTATAGGCATGCACCACCCTGCCTGGCTACAACCAGTGCATTCTTAATAAGATACTCAAAAATTGATGGAACAATAGGGACAAGCCAAAAACTCATGTAGGAGATTATTCCTCATCTCTCAATTTTTAATAGGTCAAGAAGGTAATGATGAGTAATGACTTATCTGGACAACACAGTTAACGATCTTTGATATTAGTAACAGAAGATAACCAGGAAAATACCACATGTTTGGAAATTAAGAAATATACTTCTGCTTCTAGCCAAGATGGGGTAGCAGAGACTATGTTTATCTACAACCTGAAAATAAAACAAACTAGACAAAATGCACAAAACAAATTTTTTCAAGACAATAAATACAACAAAGGGCAATGATCCCTGATAAGTGGAAAACAAACAAGATGAACTTCAAAAATATCCTGGCATGCCACTTTGATAGTTTCCAGGCTAGGGCACAGGATGAGGAACTGAGGCACAAGCCAGCAGAGTACCAAAGTTGAGGAGATGGAGCTCAGAGTCCAGGGAGAACAAGGTAATTAGACTTCAAAAGACAGAGTATTGGACAGGAGGGAGCTTCACATAAAGAGAATCAGAGATTTGTGGAGGGCTCCCTTTGAGTGGTTTATAGCATACTGATCAGTACTTTACATATGAGGGAACTACTAAAGGCCAGGGAAAGAACTAAATAAAGGAAGCAGTTCTGATGCTCACAAAGGAATAGGAATAGTCCTTGTTTTTACCAAATAGACTGAAAAAAAAATATCAATCCATGGAGCACCGGAGAGAGTACTCAAGAAGGTCTTACTTTAGTAGTGAAGAATAATTAGCAGTAGACTGAGCATGCTATCTAATAAATCATAAAAGCAAGGCTCAAAAAGATAAAACTGTTTCCAAGTTTCTTAGCTACATCCCCCGAACAGAGCTCAAAATATACATGAACACAAAAATATCTACTACCCAACAAGAAAAAATTCACAATATCTGACATCTTATTACAGATTACCTGGTGTACTAAGATGAAAATAAACAAACAAAACAACCAAGACAACAACAAATCTGAAAAAACAAAATAACAATAACTAAACTTCTTTGGGAGGCTGAGACAGGAGAATTGTGAGTTCAAAGCCAGCCTTAGCAATGGCAAGGTGCTAAGCAACTCAGTGAGAGCCTGTCTCTAAATAAAACACAAAATAGGGGTGGGGATGTGGCTCAGTGGTCGAGTGTCCCTGAGTTCAATCCCCTGCACCAGGAAAAAAAGAGAGAGAGAAAGAGAGAGAATAATCAATTGACACTGACCCAGAACAAACACAGATGTTAAAACCAGCAGACAGGGACATCCGAGGAGTTATTACAGCAGTATTTTATATTTTCAGAAAACTAAATAGAGACATGGAAGATATATAAAAGATACAAATCCAACTAGTAGAGATGAAAACTTCAATGTCTGAGATTTTAACATATACATGTGATGGGATTAACAGTAGGTGAGACACTGCAGAAGATGATTAGTGAACTCAAAGGCATAGCAGTAGAAACTTTCCAAAATGAACATTGGGGAAAATTAATTAACGAGAAAAAAATCAGGGCAATCAAAGCACAAAAATATAAAGAAAACCCTATCAATGTACATCATAATCAGGCCACTCAAAATGAATGATAAAAAGTTTAAAAGTAAACAGAAATAAAAGACATGTTATGTACAGAGGAACAAACACAAGGACAAATTTCTCATCACAAATGAAAGAGGGAACTGGGGCCATAGCTCAGTGGCAGAGCACATATTTAGAATCTGCAAGGCCCTGAGTTTGGTCCTCAGCACAAAAATAAATAAGTAAATTGATTAATTAAGAATTTGTAAATTAATTAATTAATAAAAAAGGAAGGAAGAACACAGAAATGTAAGAGAAAAGAAAATGAGGCAACATTTTAAAAAACAAAACAACTATCAACCTAGAATTTCATACCCAGCAAAAATGTCTTTTGAAATAATGCAAGAAATATTAAAAGATGCCCTTCAGATGTAAGAAAAATGATAGCAGATGAAATGTGGAGCAACAAAAAGAAATGACAAAATACTGGAAATGATAACTAAATGGATTAAATATATAAGATTTTTTGTATGATTTAATTTTTCTTAAAATAATGGGTTTAACAATAGCAATTTATAGATTTTATAACAAAAATAAAATTTATGACAGCAACAGCATTTTATATAAGAAGTGGTATAATAGGATGTATATTGTAATAAGTTATAAGGGATCTGCTATAAATTCTAAATATATAATAAAATGCAGTTTTGTTAATAAGCCAACATAGAGAATAAAATGGAACAGTTTTTAAAGTTCCAAATAATCTTTAAAAAGGCAAAAAATATATAGAAAGGAAAATATGGAAACAAGAGATAGAATAAATGGGAAGAAAATCTCAAGATGATCCTAACCATATCAATAATTGCATCAAATGCAAATAGCCTATATATCCTAATTAAGAGGCAAATATTATCATATTGGATTTTCTTAAAGACAAAATTATATGCTATCTATAAGACATGGACTTTAAATATAAAGGTATACATAGGTTAAAAGTAAGAGTTTAGAAAAAGATTTATAAGGCTAACACTAGTCAAAAGGAAGTTGGTCTAACTATATAGTATCAAAGTATATTTCATAAATGCTATGATTAAAAAGTCTAAGTAGGCCAGATGCAGTGGCGCACGCCTGTAATCCCAGCATTTAGGGAGGCTGAGACAGGAGAATCGCAAGTTCAAAGCCAGCCTCAGCAACAGTGAGGTGCTAAGCAACTCAGTGAGACCCTGTCTCTACATAAAACACAAAATAGGGCTTGAGGTGTGGCTCATGGTACCCCTGAGTTCAATCCCAGGTACCAAAAAAAAAAAATCAATTAAACAAGATGATATGATAATCCCAAACACCTATGCACCTAATAGCAAAATTTCAAATGACATGAGGCAAAACTGATGGAAACTCAAAGAGAAATATACAAAAACACAATAATGGGCAGTGATTTAAGTACCCTTCTCTCAATAACAGAATACACAGGCTGAAAATTAGCCTTGTTTGGTAGAATTTACCAATTCTACCAAAAAAGAATGATATGAATTCTACACAAACTCCTGCAAAAAAAAAAATTGAAGAAGAGGAAATATTTTCCAACTAATTCAAATGATGCCAGCATTATCCTAATTTCAAACCAAAGAAATAATAAAAAAACTGCAAATATTCATCAAGAACAGAGATGCAAAAGTTCTTTAAACAACATTTTATTAAATTGAATCCAACTATATTTTAAAAAATCATTACCAAGCAGAGTTTATCTGGGTAATGCCAGATTGGTTTAACATTAGAAAACCAAGCAGAGTAGTTACTATATTAAAGTAAAAGAGAATGAAAATATATGATCATCTCAATAGATGCAGAAAAGGCATTTGACAAAATCTAACATTCATTCCTGAAACACATTCTCAGTAGCTAAAAATAGTAGGTGTGTATTTATTTTTCACATTTTTTAACAATGATGTAGTGTTGTTTTTTTTGTGTGTGTGTGTTTTTGTCATTTAGGGGAAAATTATTTTAAAAACTTTTTTCCCTGTCTCTACATAAAACAAAAAATAGGGCTGGGGATGTAGCTCAGTGGTATGGTCTACCCAGTGGATGGCTATTACCAGACTGGTAGAGAAAACATTGCAGAACTGTGTAACAAGTAGTTGACAGTGTTTAGAACTCCCTAATATGGAACATGCCTGGTAAACACTGGTTAGGAATTGAGAATCCTGGGGAAGTTTTTCTCAAGGGGATTTTATAGAATACCTAAGAGACCTTGCACTTCCCATTACAGTTTTACAATCATGGGAGAAGGGCAAGACTCTCAGGAGCTAAAAATACTTGGGAAGTTCCCCAACCTGATCAAGGACATCTATAAAAAACCCATAGCTAACAAATGGTGAAAGTGCAATGCTCTGCACCCAAGATGAGAGCAAGATAAATATCTATGCTTTCCACTACTATTCAACATTATCCTGGAAAGTCTACCAGTACAGCCAGGCAAGAAAAATTAATAAAAGGCATCTAGATTAGAAAGGAATAAATGCAAATGTCTTTATTTGCAGATGACATAATTGTCTCTGCAGCAAACCTGATGGGATCTTTAAAAAGCTGCTAGGACTAATAAGTGAGTTTGGCAAGGCTGCAGGCTGCAAGATCCATTTTGCAGGCTACAAAAACCATTTGTATTTGGAAACAAACAATTGGGAATTAAAATTTAAAATAACATTTACAATAGCATGAAAATAATAAAATAGTGATAAATCTAAATGAAGGATGTGAAAGACCTGTCCATCAAAAATGATAAAATGCTGTTGAGGGAGATGAAGGAAGATCTAAATAAATGAAGAGATACACCTTTTCATAGGTGAGAACACTAGATATCATTAAGATACTGTTTTCCCAAATTGCTGTAGAAATTCAATGTAATCCCAATCAAAATCCCACTAGACTTTTGTTATCGTTGGTGTTGAAATGAGAAGCTGATACCCAAATTCATATGGAAATGAAAAGAATGTGAAATGGTCACAGTTCTGAAAATGGAGAACAAAGTTGGAGGACTTATATTACCTAATTTCAAGAATTAGGATAAAGCAACAGTAATCAAGACAATGTAGTACTGGCCAGACCAGTGGATCAATGGAACAGGAGAATCTAGAAATAAATCCATATGCACGTAACACATTTTTAACAAAGGAGTAAAGGCAGTGTAATGGAGAAAGGACAGTTTTAAGAAATACTGCTGGACATGGTATTGCATGGAAACAGACATGAACATATTGGAGAAAAGACAGCCTTTTATACAAACGGTTCTGGGAAAACGGGATGTTCATATGTAGAAGAATGAAACTAGATCACTGTCTCTCACCCTGCACAAAAGTCAACTCAAAGTGGATCAAAGACCTAGAAATTAGATCAGAAACTCTGCAACTGCTAGAAGAAAACAGAGTCAACACTCCACTATGTTGGTGCAGGCACTGACTTCCTTAACAAGACCCTGAAACTCAAAATAAAACCAAGAATCAGTAAGTGGGATGGCATCAAATTAAAAAGTTTCTGCACAGCAAAGGAAACAACAGCATGAAGAGAGAGCCTATAGAATGGGAGAAAATCTCTGCCAGCTACTTCTATGACAGGGGATTAATATCCAGAATATATAAAGAACTTAAAAAACATCACCAAAAAAAGCAAATAATCCAATCAACAAATGAGCAAAAGAACTAAACAGACATTTCTCAAAAGAAGAAATACAAATGGCCAAAAACTATGTGAAACATGTTTAAAATTCCTAACAGAGAAATGCAAATCAAAACTATATTAAAATTTCATCTCACTCCAATTGGAATGGCAATCATCAAGAATAGAAATAATAATAAATGCTGGTGACAATGTAAGGGAAAAGGTACACTCATACATTCTTGGTGGGAATACAAATTAGTACAACTACTTTGGAAAGCAACATGAGGATTTCTCAAAAGACTAAGAATGGAATCACCATGACCCTGGTACCCTACTTCTTGGTGTTTATTCCGAAGGACTAAAATCAGCACACTAAGTGATACAGACACATCAGTATTTTTAGCAGTGCGATTCACAATAGCCAAGTTATGAAACCAACCTAGATGTCCATCAACAGATAAATGGATAAATAAAATGTGATACATATACATAATGGTGTTTTACTCAGCATAAAGAGGAACGACCTAGCACTTAGGGAGGCTGAAACAGGAGAATCGCGAGTTCAAAGCCAGCCTCAGCAACAGTGAGGTGCTAAGCAACTCAATGAGACCCTGTCTCTACATAAAACACAAAATAGGGCTGGGGATGTGGCTCAGTGGTCGAGTGTCCCTGAGTTCAATCCCAGGTACCAAAAAAAAAAAAAAAAAAAGGAAGGAAATGATGGTATTTACTGATAAATGGATGGAACTGGAGAACATGCTGAGTGAAATAAGCCAGAATCAGAAAGTCAAGGGTCAAATGTCTTCTCTCATATGCGGAAGACAGAGCAAAATAGTGGAGAAAAGGGAGGGGGATCCCATAAGGGAGAACAGCGGAAGGGATTGAGAGATGGGAAAAGGGAGAAAGTACGGAATGAGATTGACCAAATTATGCTATGTACCTATATAAATATACTACAGTGAATTTCACCAATATGTGTAAATAAAGCATCAAATTAAAAAGAATAAATAAGTAGAAGGAAGACCAGTAGAACAGAAGAAGGGATAAAAGGGAGGAAGGAAGGGAGAGAAAGAGGAAGTAGTGGGGACTAAAATGGAGAAAATTAATTTCATGCATGTATGATTTTGTCAAAACAAACCTCACTATTATATATAACTATAATGACTATTAAAAAAGATTTCTTAGCTATGACGCCACACAATCCACAAAAGGAAAAAAAAGTATAAATTGAACTTCATCCAAATTTTAAAAAATAAACAACAAAATTGTGCTCTTCAACAGGCATTGTTAATAAATTGAAAAGACTAATAATTGATGGAGAGAAAACTTTTGCAAAATATATATTTAATAAAGGACTTATACCTACAATATATAAAGAACACCCACAATTCAATACAGAAGAAGGACGAGGAGGAGGCGGCGGGGGCAGCAAAGGAGAAATAAAGAACGAAGCCAGGTGCTGTGGCGCACGCCTGTAATCCCAGCACTTTGGGAGGCTGAGACAGGAGAATCGCGAGTTCAAAGCCAGCCTCAGCAATGGAGAGGCGCTAAGCAACTCAGTGAGACCCTGTCTCTACATAAAACACAAAATAGGGCTGGGGATGTGGCTTAGTGGTCGAGTATGAGAGGAGAAATGGAAGAAAAAGGAGAAAGAACCCAATTTTAGAAAGTGGATGATGGTGACGAATGGAACAGTAACTTCACCAGATAAAATAGATGGATGAAAAATAAACACATGGAAAATATGTGAAGGGCAAATAAGCACATGAAAAAATTTTCAACATCATTCGTCCTTAGAGACACAAAAATTAAAAGCACAAGGAGAGTCAAGCACAGTGGTGCATACCTGTAATCCCAGCAACTCAGGAATCTGAGACAGGAGGATTGCTAGTTCAAGGGCAGCCCCAACAACTTAGTGAGATCCTGTCTCAAAATAAAAAGTAAAAACGGATGGGGATATGGCTCAATGGTCAAGTGTCCCTGGGTACCATCCCCACTACAAAATAAAATAAGTAAGTGCACAATGAGATACTACTGTGCACCTATTAGAATGGCTAAAATTAAAAAGCAATCATGCCAAATGTTGATGGAAATAAGGACAAACTACAATGTTCCTACACTGCTGGTAGGATGTAAAATGGTGCAATCATTATGGAACACAGGTTGTTTCTTATACAGTTAAACATATACTTACTCTATGATCAAACCTTTCTGCTCATAGATATTTTTTTTAAATATTTTTTTAGTTGTAGATGGACACAATGTCTTTATTTTATTGCTTTGTACGTGGTGCTGAGGATCGAACCCAGGGCCTCACGCATGCAAGGCAAGCGCTCTACAGCTGAGCTACAATCCCAGCCCCTCTGCTCATAGATATTTTATCCAAGAGAAATGAAGGTATTTGTCCACACAAAGACTTGTACATGAATGCTTATAAAGTCTGATTTGTAATAGCACAAAATTGAGAACAACTCAAATGTCTATCAAGAGATGAATGGAAGCCGGGCGCGGTGGCTCACGCCTGTAATCCTAGCACTTAGGGAGGCTGAGACAGGAGAATCGCGAGTTCAAAGCCAGCCTCAGCAAGGGCAAGGCGCTAAGCAACTCAATGAGACCCTGTCTCTACATAAAATACAAAATAGGGCTGGGGATGTGGCTCCGTGGTCGAGTACCCCTGAGTTCAGTCTCCAGTACCAAAAAAAAGAGATGAATGGATACAGTTGAGTGTAGTGGTGTACACCTGTCCTATAATCCTAGGTACTACAGAGGCTGAGACAGGAGGATTGCAAATTTGAGCTTGGGCAACACAGCAAGACCCATCTTGCTGGGCATGGTGGCTCACACCTGTAATCTCAGCAGGCTGGGAGGCTGATAAGAAACTCAGTGAGAGACTCTGTCTCTAAATGAAATACAAAATAGGTCTGGGGATGTGGCTCAGTGGTTGAGTTCAATCCCTGCCCCCACTAAAAAAAGACCCTGTCTGAAAAATTTATAAAGTTTTAAAAAGGGGTTCTTCAAGCATAAGAGTCGTAGAGCACCCCTAGATTCAATCCCCAGTACTTGGCATGAGAGAGAGAGAGAGAGGAGTGGACAACACATTTTGCCATATTCATACAATGAAACACTACTCAACAACATTAAGAAATTAATTATTGATGCATAAAATAACATAGACAAAACTCAAAAAGAAACTGTAATTTGTAAAGGAAGCTAGACAAAAACAGAGCACATGCCAAGTAGCATGGTGCATGCTTGTAATTCCAGCTACTCAGAAGCTGAAGCAGGAGAATCACAAATTCAAGGTCAGCCTCAGCAAGACCCTGTCTCAAAGTAAAATAAGAAGGGAGTTGGGTGTGTTGATGCTTGCTTGTAATCCCAGAAGTTTAGGAGGCTGAGGCAGGAGTTCAAAGCCAGCCTCAGCAACTTAGTGAGGCCCTAAGCAACTTAATGAGACCCTGTGTCAAAATAAAAGGTAAAAAGGGCTGGGGATGTAGTTCAGTGGTTAAGTGTCCCTGGGTTCAATCTATAGTACCAAAATAATAATAAAAATAACAACAACAACAACAACAACACGGTGGCACGTGCCTGTAATCCCAGCACTTTGGGAGGCTAAGGCAGGAGAATCGCGAGTTCAAAGCCAGCCTCAGCAACAGAGAGGTGGTAAGCAAATCAGTGAGATCCTGTCTCTATATAAAACACAAAATTGGGCTGGGGATGTTGCTCAGTGCTTGAGTACCTCTGAGTTCAATCCCTGGTACCAAAAAAAAAAAAAAAAAGCAAAAAAATGTAAAAGGGCTGGACAGTTAAAACAGCTGTTGTTTGCATACAATAGCTATCTACATAGAAAAAATTTTAGAAAGCAAATATAAAGACAAAGATCACATGCAAAACAAGTTGCATCTCTCTATGCTATCAGTATAACAACAAGATATCATTTATCATGGCAATAAAATGTAAATGGTTCAGAGAAATAAACTACCCATACATTTGAATGATTCACTCTCCATCTCTTCAAGTCCTTCCTCAAACTCCACCTTCCCTACTGTAGTGGCCTACTGTGACCACTACATTTAAAATTACAGCAGCCTCTTCTTGATTACTTTCTTTTTTTTTTTTTTTTTTTTTTTTTGGTACTGGGGATTGAACTCAGGGGCACTCGACCCCTGAGCCACATCCCCAGCCCTATTTTGTGTTTTATGTAGAGACAGGGTCTCACTGAGTTGCTTAGCACCTCGCCTTTGCTGAGGTTGGCTTTGAACTCGCGATTCTCCTGTCTCAGCCTCCCAAAGTGCTAGGATTACAAGCGTTGAGCCACCGCGCCCGGCTTGATTACTTTCATTTCTCTTTTTTTCCTTTATTACCTTCTAATTATTCTCATTATTATTCTAATAATTATTTTAACTATTCCTCTAATTATTGTTATTGCTCAACTCCCCTGTGTCTTTTCCCTCCATGAGAACAGGTATTTTTGTTTTTGGTTTACTCTTTTATACCTAAAGCCTAAAACCTGGTACATATGGCCAGTGCCTGGCACATGGTAACCAATCAACAAATATTTTTGAATAAATGAATGAGTGAAAAACATAAGTATACATGACCTTTATTTAAAAAAATGACACAAACTTATTAAAAGGCATTTAAAAAGAGCTACATAAATGGAGAGATTAACCATATTCATGGATAGAAAACTTGGTGGCACAAAGATGAAAATTGATGTATAAGTTCATTGTAATAATGCTTAAAATATTAAGTGATGTGTGTGTGTTTGTGTGTGTGTGTGTGTGTGTGTTGGTGGGCAACTTTATCAGTGGATTCTAAAATTTATATGAAAATACAAATGACTAAATTCAATATTCTCCTGAAGAATGTTTAGGAAAAATAAGACTTGTTTTATACACTTTTACTATGTCAGTTTATAAAATTATAGTCAGTAAAATAATATAATGTTAGCAGAGAGATTATCATATTGATCAAAGGAATAAAATAGAGAGTCTAGAAACAGACCTGGCAAGTAGAAGGAAACTTGATTTAGGACTCAGCACACACTACCATTCAGTGAGCAAGGATGAGCTACTTTATAAATGATACTGGCATAATTAGTGATTTGTAAGTAGAAAATAATTACATCAATTCCTTCAGTCACACCATACCTTCAAATTAGTTCCACATAGATTACAAATGTAAATGTGAAAGGGAAAACTGTGAAACCTTTGGAAGAAAATATATACATAGATATATAAAATCCTCATGACTCTAGCTAAGGAAAATATTTGCTAAATAAAGCACAGAGTAAAAACCATGAGGAAAATAGTGACAAATCCAACTGCATTAATAACTTGCAATGTACTACCCTGAGAGAGGATCTATAAAGGATCACTAAAACCAACATCGAAAACCCAAACAATTAAAAAAATATGGGTAAAAGACTTTAGCATATACTCAACAGAAGCAATCAGCTTCATTAGTAACCAGGAAAATGCAAATTAAGGCCACTACACATTCCCTCCACACTCAGTAGACTGGTAAACAATAAGAAGTTTGACATCATCAAGTGTTGGTGAGAGCTGGAGCAACAGGAATGCAACCCTGAGGGTGGGAGTGTTACTGGTGCACCCACCTTGGAAAACAGTTTGACCTCAACTTGTAAAGCTGATCAGGTGCATATTTCATGGTCTGGCAGTTCCAGTCCAGGTTTATATCCTAAACAAACTCTTATACCTTTTCAAATTAGTAGCTACAAACAAGAACATTCCTAGCAGGTTTGCTTATAAGAACAAAAACTAAACATGACAAAGTATAGCTCAATACTCAATACAGATAGGGGCTGAGGTTGTGGCGCAGTGGTAGCGTGCCCGCCTAGCACATGTGAGGCACTGGGTTCGATCCTCAGCACCACATAAAAAAAATAAAATAAAGATATTCTGTCCACCTACAACTAAAAAATAAATATTTAAAAAAAAATACTCAATACTGATAAATTTTAGAAATGCAATGCTGAATTTAAAAATAGCATTGCAAAAGAACACCACAATGTGAGATCATTTTATAAAGTGATATCACTACAAGTGATATCATTTTATGAAGTTAAACACAAGCACAACTACACAATATGTTATTTAGGGATTATATAATCTGTGATAAATTATTTTTTAAAAGGCAAAGTCATGTACAACACAAAACTCAGGTTATCTTTGGGAGAAGAATAAGCTGTGGTCTGAAACTTGGAAGAAATGGCTTTAGTGGTTTTATTTTTAAATTTTTTAAAATAATTTTTTAGTTGTTGATGGATTTTTATTTTATTCATTTATTTTTTTAATATTTTTTTAGTTGTTGATGGATCTTTATTTTATTCATTTATTATTTATATGTGGTGCTGAGGATCGAACCCAGTGCCTCACACATGCAAGGGAAGCACTCTACCACTGAGCCACAACTCCAGCCCTCATTTATTATTTATATGTGGTGCTGAGGCTCGAACCCGCTCTACCACTGAGCTACAGCCCCAGCCCCTTTAGTAGTTTTTTAATGTTCTAATTTTAAACTTGTTTGTAGGTTCACAAGTGTATGTTGATTATTATGCTTCATGATTTCTATTTTGTTATATTTTTCTTTTACACGTAACATAGGACATAGCAACTTAATTTTTTTTCAAGTGGATCAAATATTTACATGTAAGCAATGAAATAACCAAAGTACTGTAAAAAACTATACAATAAATTTTTAAAAATAATCTTGGGAGCTGGGGGTGTAGTTCAATGGTATAGTGCTTGTCTAGCATATATAAGGCCCTGAGTTGGATCCATAGTAGCTCAAGAATAAAACAAAATAAAATCATTTTGGAATGATAAAGACCTTTTTAAAAATGACAATAAAAAAATCTTAAAATATTGAGAGATTAGGCAAATTTAACCACAAGCAAAGTTAAAATGCAACCACCAACTAGGAAAAAATGTGTATAATTCATGACAAAGGACTAATTTCTTCTGTATATATACCCCTACAAATAACTAGGAAAAACAAATCCTTTATAGAAAAATAAGCATAGGATATGAACAGACAGTTCCCAGAGAAGGACACACAAATAGCTTTCAAACACATGAAAGTGTGCTCAACCTCATTCAGAGGTAGAGGACTGGAAGTCCCTAAGGTACCACTCTTCAGTTACATGATGGAGGAAGAGTGGGTGGGGCGATTATGGCCACCACCATTTGTTGCAGTCATTTATCAACCCTGAGATCACTTGTCTTCGCTCCTCGAAGCTTTTACTCTTAGACCACTACAGCACTCTCAAACACCGGTCCTGTCGTAACTCTTGGTGATTTTAGTATCAACACAGATGATTCTAACACCATCTCCTCTCCATTGATGTTGTCTCCACCTTTCCTTGGCCACATATTGCCAGGAAACATGACCCCTAAATATTCCCACCTACAGGAAACTCCCTTTCCAACTGCATTCCAGCATCCACCTCAAACCCTGCCTCGTTCCTCAATCCCAACACATGTTTAGCCTCCTCAGAATCCCTAACTAGCTTTAATCCCCTGTTCCATTTTTGCAAATTACTCCTGGCACATGCTTTTCACTCTTGCCCTCTGAGGTTCCATTTTGCTCAACTGGCAAACCCCTAAGTCTGGTTTTATGTAACCATTCACCTGTTCTGCATCTGCACCTGAACCTGCACCTCTGCAGCCCAACATGGCCAAAGAGATTCTCACTAGATTTATGACCACAAACCTCAGGCAGGTCCTTAGTGCTGCTTGGCATTCACACGGCATTTCCCCAATTCATTCATCCTCCTGGACAACTAAATCATCCCCTCTAGTATCTCCCTCTCCATCCTCATCCTTAGTTTCCTATTTCACCAAGAAAAAAAAAATAATCAGAAAAGAATATTCAAGAAACTCCCACACTGGATAGATCCATTTGCCCTCTTCTGAGTCCATGTTCTCTGTTTTTCCTTTACCTGTGTGCTAGATGCCATGCTTTTTGCCCGCTAAAGGCACTGTTTCAGCAATTCTCCCTTCCCTCTTTCACATCCTCATTCCCCATTCCCTACTGGATGTTTCTCATTAGCATATGAACAAGAAATTTTTTCTCACTCTTACGTTGTACTCCAGCCAACACCCCTTCCTCTGCTTCCTTTACACTCTAAGGAGTCCCCTGTTTGTTGTTTGTAATCTCTCTTCTCTCATTCTTCTTAGACACAGTCTTATCCAACATCCTCCCCACCAACTCCACTGAAACACTCCTGTTGATTTCACTAGTATCCTCCACATTGCTAAACCTAATGGCCAATTTTTAGTGATTTTATCTTATCCATGAACAGCATCTGATGCAATTGCTTACTACCTCCTTTTTAGAACATTTTCTCTTTTTTAAAAATTTTTTGTTATCTTTATTTTATTTATTGATTTTTATGTGGTGCTGAGGATTGAACCCAGCGCCTCACGCATTCAAGGCAAGCACTCTACCCCCGAGCCACAATCTCAGTCCCTGGAACATTTTCTTATCGAGGCTCCAAGACATGACACTGCCCTGATTTTCCTCTTATCTCACTGGCAACTTCTTTGCATTCTCCTATGCTAAGTCCACATCCTCATGACTTCTAATTGGACACCCAAGGACTCAGTTCTTAGACCTCTCCTATTTTTCTACCAATACTCATTCCCCCAATTTTTATCCACAGTCTGAATCTTTTCCTTGGAATCCAGACTCATGTTTTCAGCTTTTCCCCCAGGTTACTAAACTGAATGTTTAGTAACCACCTTGAACATCACATGATCAAATCCAAACTGCCAATCTTCCTCCTTGCAAACTTGCTCTGCTCTGTAAACTCCAATCTTCTGTGTTGATCAGATCTGAAATCTTTGAGAGGTTTTTGACTTTGATATCTCTCTCTCTCTCTCCTTCCAGAACAAAATCCAAATATTTATTTATTTATTTATTTATGCAGTACTGGAGATTGAACTCAGGTCATCATGGATGCCAAGCAAGCACCATACCACTGAGCTGTACAACCCAGCACCCTCCAACTTTTTTTTTTTTTTTTTTTAAATTCTGAGATAAGGTCTTGCTAAGTTGCTCAGGCTGGCCTTGAACTCCCTTTCTGCTTCAGCCTCCTGAACAGCTGGGATTATACCATCATGCTCAGCTCCAAATACTTCTTACACTCTCGCCTATAATGTCTTAGTCTCAGTCTCTGTTCTCTCTCACTTGGGTTCTTGTGATGGCTTCCTGGGCTTCCTAACTCATCTCCCTGACATTTACAAGTCATCATCAGAGGAGCAGTAAGAGTGATCTTGTTAAAATTTATATTATTCTTCTTAAAATCCACTTAGGTCTTCCATGCCCTCCAGAATAAAAGCCAAAGTTCTTGCAATGTCCTTGGAGCACAGTTCACATAGAGCCTACAAAGTCCTGCATGGTCCAGCCTTCCTCCTGCCATACCCATTACGTCTGACAACTCCTCCATCTATCCCTCTGACTCCAGCCACTTGGGGCTCTTTGCTGTTCCTTAAATACATCCTCCTGTTGAAAATGTTTTTCACCTAGATCCACACATTGCTTTCTCCTTTATTTCCTCAGGACTTGGCTCCAATGTTATCTTTTCAAGGAGCCTTAAATACTCTATAATTGTAATACTCCTTCCCTAGGTACATTTTGATCTTTCATTTTTCCCCTTGTGTTATGACCATCTAACATGCTACATATTTTATGCATTTAGTCAGCTTATATTTATCTTCCCTTACCAGATTATAAACTCATGAACCCAAAGCATGAGTTGGTCACTGCTCAAGCCATAGTACATAGGAAAGACCCTAGCACAGAGGAGATGCTCAAAAATTACTGAACAAATAAACAAAATACTTAATTGGCCAGAGAGTGGGAAACAAGTATTCTCAAAATACGGGTATGAATCCAAGTGTTTTAACCTCCACAGAGGACAAATTGATAATAACTATCAAAATCACAAGCAACTCAGCAAGATCCAGTCTCTAAATAAAATACAAAAAAGGGCTGGAGTTGTAGCTCAGTGGCAGAGCACTTGCCTCACACATGTGAGGTACTGGGTTCCATCCTCAGCACCACATAAAAGTAAGTAAACAAAATAAAGATATTGTGTCCATCTATAACTTAAAAAAAAAATCAAAACAAAGATTACAAGCAGCTCAGTGAGACCCTGTCTCTGAATAAAATACAAAAAAAAAAGGGGGTGGGGGCTGGGGATGTGGCTTAGTAGTTGAGCATCCCTGAGTTCAATCCTCAATGCAAAAAAAAAAAAAACAAAACAAAAATTACAAATGCACCTTTTGACCCAGCAATTCTCTTTTTTTTGATAATATTCTTCTTATAAATTTACATATGTATAAAATGACATATGGACAGAGTAATTCATTACAGTATTTTTTTAACCATTAAAACAGCTCAAATGTTCAGCAAGAGCTGACCATTTAAAGAAATTATGGTGTATCCATACAATGGAATATTTTGTAGCAGGAAAAAAAAAAGAATAAGGAAACTTGTTGTGTCCTAACATAAGCTCTCATATATATTTTTTCAGAGAAAAAGGTGCTGAAAAATGTGTTTAGTATGTCATCATTTTTATAACAATAAAGGTAAAGATACAAAAAGGATAGAGTGCATTTCTGTATTTTCTTATGGGTACAGAGAATATTTCCAGAAGGATACACAAGAAATTGGTAATAATGTTGCTTATTTAGAAGGGAATGGAGGGGTAGGAGGGAGAGTGGAAGACATTTCCTGTAAACCCTTTCAAACATCTTGAATTTCTGCATCTTGTGAATGTTTTATCTATTAAAAGGAGAATAAGGTATGGCTTATGTTCCCATATGGAATGATATTTAAGATATATTGTTACAAAAATAAAGTAAGGTGCAAAAGGGTGTGAACAGTATGTTATACAAGCAGAGGGGAGACTTAACTTTTCATTATGCTTTGCACCTTTTGGATTTTGTACCTTATGTATGCATTTCCTACTCAAAAAGAGATCAAATAATTTAAAGATGAAAATCATGGAGGGAAAATGCAATTTAACATACGTCACCTTGGTGATTTTAGGACTGAAACCTGCCAGGTATTCCCCACTTTTCCATGGGGGAAGCAGGTATTGAAAGAAGTCAAGTCAAACAGTGCAAAGGTGGACCAGGGACTCTCCCATGTCACTTCTCCGCTCTCTGCGGCCTCTCCCTGAGTGCTGGTTTTCAGCTCCAGGAAACTTGCCACCAGGGACTTCACTCAGGAGCCCAGGGCTGGCGCCTCCCTGGTCCCTGGCAGCTTCTCCCTGGGGCTCAGAGCCACCTGCAGGGTGCTCTGGGGGGCTCTGGTGCTCCTCCCTCAAGCCCTGAGGCTGAAACCAGCCCTGTAGCTCCAGGCCCCTCCCCCGGCTTGTACCTGTCAATAATGACTGGGTCTGAGGGTGTCTCATTCCGGTTGCCACAGCTCTTCCGGTCACAGCACCGACTGAGGGAAAGATGAGGGAGGGGAGGAAGAAGCAGTGAAAGAGGGGAAAGTAAGTACATGGGGGCGGGGGGAGGGCGGGTAGGGGCAGACCTTGGTGAGGATGCTGCTGTCCTGTCTCTAGGTATGGAATCCTGGGTGCAGGGGCCCACTCCCAGGAGCCGGAGGATGAAAGGCAGTGGGGGACCTGAACAGGGACTTTGACAGCCTAGTCCTAAGGATAAGGTTGGCCAGGAAGCCTCTACCCCTAAAGTGCATTGTGTGTGTGTGTGTGTGTGTATGTGTGTACACTGTTATGGAAGCACCATTTACATATAGAAAAGGGCTTGAATTGCATGCATGCAGCTCATAAATGATCACAAAGGGAACCTGTTCATGTAAACAGCATATAGACCAAGAGTACCAGATCTGTACCCGCCAAGCCCCTTGTTAATCCTCCCACAAAGGTGGCCACCATCCCAATGACAGATTTTGGAATATGATTCTCTTTTCCACGTTTCCAGAGCTGCCTGGGAAGAACCTGTGCAACTGGCTCCTGGGGCCATCTTCCTGGAAATGCCAAGTTCTGGGGTAACAGGGAGCCAAGAGCTGTGTTCCCACCCCCACCTTGTGGGTCAGAGAGTTGCCCTGCGGTTCATCCAGGGGCAGCAAAGTTTCCTTCCTCCAGCCTCCGAGCAAATCCCAGAGGCCTCTGGGCTGCCTGGCCCAGGCCCTGCCCCCATCTCCCCAGTGCCCCTCCCCTGAGCTTTATTAGTTAAGCTTCCAGTGGCGGCAGGAGGCCTCTTACAAAAACACTTGGAGAAGCCACATAAACAGGCCAGGCTAATGGGGCCTCAAGGACCCTCTCCTCAGCCAGCACTGTGCCCAGGGGCCTCATTCCTCTCACCCCTCCCCTCGCCAAGCTTCCCCAGGGAGCAGGGGTACTGTGACAGGGGGGATGGCAGGCTTAGGGGGCAGGGCCTGGCGGAGGCCTTGGCAACATTCTGGCAAAGGGGCAAGTGCCACAGCCCATCTCACCTGCACATGATCTCGTGGGTGAGCAGCACTCGGCACATTTCAGGGTTCTTGTCCTGCCCTTCATAGATGATGGCCTGGGGGAGGGGGAGTGCATAGGCTGGAGAGGAAGGTGGCTCCTCTCAAGTCCAGGGGGCAGCACAGAGGTGGCCTGTGGGTCTACACTGGCATCTCCCAAGCCCAGGCTGAGGAGAGTCCCTGCTCCCAGAGAAGATCATGCCCTCCACCTTGTTCTGAGGGAGCCCAAGGGTGCAAAGCAAGAGGCTGGAGCCTGGCTGCTCAGGTGGAGAGCCCCCTACCCCCAACCCAGGACCACCACCAGGGTAGGAAAAATGGCATGAGGTCTGCAGATTGTGTTTATCTGCAGGAAGCTCTTTCTATAGTTAGCTCTTCTTGGAGTCTGTGCCGGGGGGGAGGGGGGGTGACCCCAGACCACTAGGACCAAGGCCAAGCTGCTGGTAGGACAGACATGCTCCTATCCTCACTTTGCATTATATTCCTCCACTTTTCCCCAGCATCCTCCTCCATGCAGGCTGGTCCCATGCTCCTGGTGGACCTCTGACTCCGTTCATCAATGTTGTCTCTCTTAGTTATCTGTGCTACCTAGTCAGATCCAAGGGCCACACAGCTGCCTCTTCCCACATCCTATTACCTCCCTAGGCCAGGACAGTGTGTCTGGGTCAGACTCTTGGATCAGCATCTTCCCCAGTTCCCCCAGCCTGCATCTGCCCTGAGCAAGGAGTGAGTTTCCAAGACTGCAAATCGGGCTTCCCAGTCGATAGCCCTCCGGGCCTCCCAGGCTTTCTCCGTTGTGGGGTTCCTTTCTCTCTGGACATATTTGAACCCTTTCCTTACTTATCCTCAACACAGCCCCAATTTGCTGCTGCCTGGCCTTCTTCCCTGACCACAGTGACCAGGGATTTCTGGATACAAACCATTTCTTCCTCTGCCCTGGGACTGGATGGAGGCTGCTAGAAGCCTCTGCCCATGTAGGACAGTCCAAGTGTCTACCTTGCATTCCAGACCACTGATCTGGCCTGTTTGCAACTCAAGCCCCTGACCAGCAAACACAATGTCTTTGAGAAGCCCTGAGACCTGGGGCTCTGCCTCACACAGTCCATCAGGCCTTTACTCAGGTTTCAGTTTCCCCAAGCTGCTTATGTTGGCCCCTGACCTTCCTTCCTGTGACTGTCACATCAGCAAGGTGCTGAGGACCTGCAAAGGAAGCTCTTGGGGCCTCACCCAGATCCCTTTATAGGACCAGTGCACCCGTCCCCCATTGTGCTGGCTGGAGAGGACTTTCTCTTGAGAACTGCTCCCCATGGATGGGAGCTGCCTTTCCTGCATCCACCTCCCCTTAAGAGGGGCCCCTAAACAATGACAGACTAATACAGGTGTGCAAAATCTTGGCCTCCTCCATTCAAGCTGGGCCAAAACTGATGCCAGCTCTTCTCCAGTGCTCTTGTGGATCAGCCTGAGGCTATCTCCTTGCTGTGCATCTTCCTGCCCTGCTGTCCTCCCTCTCCTTCTCCTGAGCCTCCCCTGGCCATATCCCTAACAAACTACTTGCACCTGAACACCCATCTTGGGCTGGGCTGCTAGGAAACATGACCTAAGCCAGAGGCTTGTACAAATATTGTCTTTTTTGATGAGAAGGAACGGGTCCAATCCTCCTAGCTCCTACCACAGGCAGGGGTGGAGACTGGAAGAAAGAGATTGGTGTGGATAAAAAGCACAGAGATGGGTTGGGGGAGGCCAGGGAAAGGGATGAGGAAGGAGTTCACTCAGACCAGAAGGAGCTGGGTCCAAGAAGAAGGTGGGACAAGCCTGAGCATCCCCTGGCCACTCACCTGCTTGGACATGGAGTCGATGAGTCGCACATAGAGGTCTTGCTCTGTCCGAAGTCCTAGGGTGGGAAGGTGGAGAGGGCTTGCTGTCAGGGAAGCACCTGGGGCCTCTGATGACAGGACCACACCCACACCCTCCCCACCACTGGTGAGGGGCATTGTATGTCACACGGTGCTGCAGTACCCAGGCTTCTTCTGGGTCAAGGCTGAGCCGAGGCACTGGCCTTTGCTTACCATTGTTATACACTAGCCGAAGGCGGTAATGGATCCCGTTGTTTGTCTTTTCTGTCCCAGGCTCCTAAGGGACAAGAGGAGGAAGGTTGCCCAGGTGCTCAGGGATCCACCAGCCTCCCTTATCCATACCCTCCTCCCTAAACCCCCTCTCCCCGCCCTTTCAGCCATCCACCCCTCTCTATGTTCATCCAACATCTATCCACTCATTTGTCCCAGTATATGTGTGTGTGTGTGTTTTTCAGAGTAGGGGAGAGGGTCCCTTAAGCCCTCCCGCCCCTCCCAGTGCTGGGCCCAGGCTAGCCCACGAGCCTCTCACTCGGTCCTTCTCCACGAAGTCGATGAAGGCTGTGCGCTCCACCTCCACAGGCTGCCCCTGCCGGTCATACATGGCCAGCACGAAGTGGAAGAAGTTGGATTTCCTGAGGTTGGAGGGGGGTTGCTTCTCAAAATGTGCTCGTGCCAGGCCCACGCCACTGCAGGAGGAAAGGAGCTGGAAAACCACCGGAAGGACCCTCCGGTGAGAAAGACCCCAATGTCTCTGGCCAGGACCTGGCTCCAAGATGTCAAGTGTTTGGGCAAGAAATAAAACTACATGGGCTCTTCCACCCTGGTCTGGGCTATCTTGGTCCCTGAATGAGGCCTCCCAGCACCAGGGTCACCCTGGCCGGCTGCCTTGGAAGCAAAGGGCATCTGCATGGGTGATGCCTGGAGGCCTCCTGTCAGGCCCCCTCTCAGGCCTTTTCCCTGAGCTCCACATTCTGAAATCCTGATCTCCAAAGTCGAATGTATAAACCAACCCATCTTAATGACCAGAGGCCCCTGGGAATGCCTGTTAAGGCATTTAAGGGGCACCTGGAAGGTTCTGGAACAAATTTCCCATTGAACCCCAGCCCACAGCTGAGACTTCTATGAGCTGGTAGCATGGCCTAGGAAATGATGTCCCTCCGACTATCAGAGACATCAAACTGGCTTCAGGCCACAAGTCTGCCCAGTCTGGACCCTGGTATATGGCTGAAGGAGGCGAATACCTTCCCTAGGTATACAGGGACCTGTCTCCAGCTTTAAGAAAGACAACCAAGGCTCCCTTGGGCAGGAGGACTTTCTAGTCTGACCTTGCTGAGTGTTTTCTCCTGGCTCATCAGAAGCAAGGCCAGGGCAAGAGCTGAAAGAAGAGAAGAATCAAGGTCCTACTTGCCAAATATTTTCTGAATTCCAGTGGTGTACCACGGTCTGGATACATCCAACAAATGAGACTGGAGTTAAATGCCTCAAAAGGGAAGGAATACACAAGAGAACTGGAACGTGGGACAAAGTGATGGGCATCCCCCAAAAGATGTCACCATGCATAAAACTAAAAATAGCCAGGCACGGTGGTGCATGACTATAATCCCAGCAGCTCAGGAGGCTGAGGCAAGAGGATTGCAAGTTCAAAGCCAGCCTTAGCAAAAGTGAGGTGCTAAGCAACTCAGTGAGACTCTGTCTCTAAATAAAATATAAAATAGGGCTGAGGATGTGGCTCAGTGGTCGAGTGCCCCTGAGTTCAATCCCCGGTACCCCCCCCCAAATAAAATAAAATTTAAAAAGCTAAAGAAAGAAAAAATTGATTCTTTTTGTGTGAGGGGGAAGACTTCATGGAGATGGTGGCTTTTCCTCTGGATTTGAGGAGTAAATAGGAGCTCAATAAGCAGAGGAGGCAACAGAACAGAACCAACAGGCTAAGAAATGGATGTACATGTGAGGATTAGTGTCACTTGACCAGATTTCAAAAAGTGAAGGCTCACTGTGGTGGAACATGCCTGTAGTCCCAGATACTTGGGAGGCTGAGGTGGATCACTCGAGCTCATGAGTTTGAGAACAGTCTGGGCAACATAGTGAGACTCCATCTCGGGGTGGGGGAAAAAAGTGAAGTGAGGAGAGAAAAATTTGCATTGGAAGTCCCACCAGAATGTGCAGGGACACAAACACTAGGGGAAGAGTTTAGGCTTTCTTCACTGGACTGTGGTCTTCCAAAGCATGTTCCTTAGATGTTTTGTGGCTCCAGATTCTCCCTTCAGAATGGGTGCTGTGGCCACAGTTGCTGGGAAATGCAGCTGCATAGTTCACTTGGGAGTCTTTGGGGGGCCTTGAGATACCCTCCAGATTCTACTTGAGTTGGCTCAGGCCAGTGTTCCCTCCAAAGTGGTTCCTAATGATCCATGTTCTGGTATTCATGTCCTGTGGAGTCCCCTCTCATGTTGTGCTGGGATTGATCTGTGCTGCCAATAGATTATGGCACAAGTGAGAGCATATAATTTCCAAGGCTAGGTCATAAAAGCATTGCGGTTTCTGCCTTGTGCTCTCTCTCAGATTGTCACTCCAAGGAAGCCAGCTGCCATGTTGTAAGGACACTCAAACTGCTCTATGGAGAGGTCCATGGAAGAACTGAGGCCTCCTGCCAACAGCCAGCACCAATTTGTCAATTTGAGCTGCCTTGAAAGCAGATCCACCAGGCTAGTCAAGCCTTCCAGTGATGGCACCTCCAGCTGCCATCTTGACCACAGCCTCAGGACAAGCCCTGAGCCAGAACCATCCAGCTAACCTGCTACTTGATTACTGATTCACAGACACTGTGTGAAATAAATGTTGGTTTTAAGCTGTTGAGTTTGAAATAACTATTTTATACAGTCATGGACAGTTAATGAATGCATCATGCTTATTCCTACATGATAGATACTTTTATTGGGTGATGTAGTTTGGGAAACATGACTAAAGGTCACTAGAAGGTTCTGAAGCCAGGCAGAGCTTAGAAGATGCTACAGGTGAGGACACAGTGTAGTGGACAAGTGAGAGACTGCTGTGGGAAGAGAATGAGGATGGCGGAACTTCCCAAGAGCCATGAATACCAGCATCCCAGATGCCCATCAGGGGCATGCCACAGTGGCAATAGCTGCCAAATCCACCTCTACTTAATATTTTTCTCCATATAATTTATCTATCTATCTATCTATCTATCTATCTATTATTATTATTATTTTTGGTACTAAGGATTGAACCCAGGACACTTTATCATTGAGCTACATCCCCACCCCTTTTAATTTTATTTTTAAAACTTATTTTGAGAAGGGTCTCACTAACTTGCTTAGGGCCTCACTTAGTTGCTGACGCTGGCCTTGAACTTGTGATCCTCCTGCCTCCGCCTCCCAGGTTGCTGGGATTACAGGTGTGGGGCACTACACCTGGCTTCTCCATGTACTCTAAATCAACTAACTCTTCTATTCTAAGTCATAGTATCTGAGATGCTTTGGGGCAGAAGAGACTTGTGTTTTTACCCGTACAG
>PVHX01011873.1:0-62098 GCA_004024805.1 Geosciurus inauris
TTTTTTTTTTTTTTTTTTTTTTTGTACCAGGGATTGAACTCAGGGGTACTCGACCACTGAGCCACATCCCCAGCCCTATTTTGTGTTTTATGTAGAGACAGGGTCTCACTGAGTTGCTTAGCGCCTCGCCATTGCTGAGGCTGGCTTTGAACTCATGATTCTCCTGTCTCAGCCTCCCTAAGTGCTGGGATTACAAGAATGAACCACCGCGCCCGGCCATTTATTCTTAAAACCTTTTTATCCTGGAAAATGGGAAACATGCACAAAAGGGGCAGAAAGGTGTAAGGCGCTATGGTATGCCCCCCTCCAGCCTTCAGTCTTTTTATCTAAGCTCCTCTTATCATCTTCCATTGTGACCCCAGTATTTAAATATGATTTAAAAATTCACTGTCTCCTGGGTGTAATGGCACACACATGTAATCCCAGCTTCTCAGGAGGCTGAGGCAGGAGGATCACAAGTTCAAGGCTAGTCTGAACAACTTTGTGAGACTCCATCTCAAAATAAAAAATAAAAAGGGCTGAGGGATGTAGCTCAGTGGTAGAATACACCGGATTCAACCCCTAGCACCACCACACAAAAATAAATAATAGTAATGATTATAGAAGTTCATTATCATTGATAGTTCATTTTTCTGGTTTGATTCTGTCATCGTGAATTATTCTGGCCAGTTCAAATAAGTTGGTCATCCTGTAAACTTCATGCATAGGCACCCTTGAATCAGGGAGTTTTGGGGGAAGACGCTGCAACTGCACCAGACTACACCAGCTCTGGAGACAGCAAGAAGGCTGTGACTACTGCAGGGCTGTGTGAGCAGGTGTTCCCGGGAGCTCTGCTGGGCAGCATGTGAGGAGGGCGGGTGTAGGGCCTGCACAAGGCACGGCTCAGGTGTGGGGCCTGAAGCTGGGGTGGCTGGTAGCTCAGGGTGCCCCCAGCACAGATCGGAAGGGATGAGGGCTCTTTGGCCCTGTTGGTGCCCAGGAGTAAGCTGATGCACAGCTCGGCCACGTGGCTCATTTGTGAATAGCTGTTTTCTGTGTCAATGCTGGTTTATATTTCTTCAGAATAATGGACAACTTCATTTATATCAAGTTAATTACTCTTCACTGAGATTAAAAAGAAAATTTTTTAAAAAATTGAAAACGTGGTGAGTCAAATCAAAATATGTAATACCAACTCAAGAACACTTGGCCAAAAGAGCAGTGCGCCTGGGTGTGCAGTTCTTTGCCAGGGAGGTGCGCACTCAGGTTTCTTTCTCTTATGGGACCAGTGGGCCCTAGGCTGCTACCTTGTTGATGCGAGGCTGGTTGAGGGTCCCACATCTCTTCTCCCTGGAAATAAGGGCTGAGGCATAGTGTCTCTCTCCCTTTCTCCTATGGAAGAGGAATCCAGGAAGGTTCAGTCCTGCCTTGGCTAGGTTGCCAAATGGCTAGCGAAGGAGAATTAGATCTGTATACGCTTTCCAGAGGGATTGATGGACTACCTGCCTTGGTGGTGTGGGTAAACTTGCCAGGTGTGAGAGGGTCATGGAGATGTGTGTGTGTGTGTGTCTTTGACCCAAGAGGAAAATTAAGGCACCTTTCTTCTTTGTTGTTGTTTTCCACAGTATGACAATCTCCTGAGCCAGTTTGGCTGCATGCAAGTGTCCTCATCTTCCTCCTCCCACTCCCTGTCTATGGCGGATGCGGGCCTGCCACACAGGTCAGGCAGCAACATAGAGCAGTACATCCACGATTTGGACACTAACTCTTTTGAACTGGACTTACAGTTTTCTGAAGATGAGAAGAAGTTATTATTGGAGAAGCAAGCTGGTGGAAATCCTTGGTAAGAATTATAGGTGGCTGGGCTCAGTGGTACATGCTTATGATCCCAGAGACTTGGGAGGCTGAGGCAGGAGGATTGCAAGTTCAAGGCCTCAGCAACTAGTGAGACCCTGTCTCAAAATAAAAAATAAAAAGGTCTGGGGGTAAAGCCTAGTTGTGAAGTATCCCATTAAATCCTTGCTAACCCCCTCCCCCCGCCCACACACACACATACACACAAAAAGAATTACAGGTATAAGCAACACTGTCTGGAAATGCAATGAACCCAGAGAATGGGTAGGCTGGTGGGGCTGCAGGGGGTCTTAGCCTGGTACCACCTCTCCAGTCTCTGAAGCATGCTTCAGGGCCAGATGTCAAGTGGGTTGGGACCCTCAGGTGCCCTGGCTCCAGTGGGCAAGACTGCAGACAGCCCCCTTGCTCTTCCAGGCATTTGGATGGCCCAGGTACAGGTGTGGAGTCCCTGGCTACTGCCCATACGGAGACATTGGGGTGTTGCTGACGTCCTGATTTTTTTTTTTGGTACTGGGGATTGAACTCAGGGGCACTCGACCACTGAGCCACATCCTCAGCCCTATTTTGTGTTTTATGTAGAGACAGGGTCTCACTGAGTTGCTTAGCGCCTCACCGTTGCTGAGGCTGGCTTTGAATTCACAATCCTCCTGTTTCAGTCTCCCTAAATGCTGGGATTACAGGCAAGTCCTGATTTTTATTTGTGTTGAAGCAGATATTTTCCATGTTCATTGGCCATTTGTGTTTATTTTTTTGAGGTGCTTTGTATCCTTTGTCTGCTTTTTCTTGTATATTTTGCATCTTTTTTAAATTGATTTTTTTTAAAATTTATTTTAATTGTCAGTGAACCTTTATTTTATTTATATGTGGTGCTGAGAATCGAACCCAGTACCTCACATATGCTAGGCAAGTGCTCTACCACTGAGCCACAACTCCAGCCCCTAAAATTGATTTTTTTTAAAATGTTTATTTTTTAGTTGTAGGTGACAGATTATCTTTATTTTTATGTGGTGCTGAGGATCGAACCCAGTGCCTTATGCGTGCTAGGTGAGCACGCTACCACTGCGCCATAATCCCAGCACCCCCTAAAATTGATTTTTAAGAGCTGTGATGAGAGACATTTTTGTTGTCTACTTTGCCAACATTTTTCTTCAGTTTCTCTCTTCTATCGATGCTGTGTTTTATATATAAGTTGCAACTTCTCACAAAGTCCAACCTGTCTGTGTTTTTGTTGTTTTCCATCTTAGTCTCTTGAAAAGGACCTCAGTATTTTTACCTGCATTTTCTTCAAGTGTTTTTATGCTTTTACCTTTCATGTAGGCAGAAACAAGCCCAAGGCAGTGGGGTCTCTTGTGAAGGCATGTTGGGGTGGGGTGAAAAGAGAAGATAGGAAGGGGAGAGTTAAAGCTGTGGCGAAGCAGGAAAGAGGATGCATGGGACTGAAGACTTGTGGGGAGAAAGGAGGTGAGCCCTCAGAAGCTTTCCCAGTGAGATGCAGAGGGAAAAGCCGCATATCACTAAGAATGGGATGTTGTACCATCAGAAATTACCTGGGAAAAGAGTATAAATGTTGGCTCCCCAGAAATAACCTACAATTCTAGGGAGTCTAAGTTTGTACTTTAACTCACCTTTTCCTTAAGTGGTGTTGCTAGGGATAGGAGCAAAGGGGTGTTTGATGAAAACAGCTTGAGCAGTACTGGTCACAGCTCTGATCAAGCATGTGTGCTGGGCTGCGTGGGGTTTCCTGGGCTCCTGCATGCTGGGCCTCCAGCCAACCTGCTCTTCACTGGCTCCTCTCCAAGTGTGTGTGCATCTTGGTTCCTCTGATGACCCCTCAAAGGTCTATATCTCAGGGCTGGGGTCACCCCAGGTGACTCATGGGCAGGCTGGGCAAGACAGGGGAGTTTGCATCCTCTTGCTTGCGTCCTTTGAGTTCAGGGTTCTCTTTCCTTTTCCTCCAGATTTCAGGCTCATTGTGCAAGGTGATGACTTCAGAGAGCTTGGGGGATCTCTCATTTGACAGTGGTCAGTCCTTTAAGCATCTTGCTCTTGTGAACAGTGGTTCTTGAGATACGACTGTGGAGTCCCTAAGGTCAAGGCAAGGACTTAGGTGTGTGATGCTACTAAAATCATTCATTCTTATTCTCTGGTAGTATACAATAGAGTTTTTCAGTGGCTACATGCTTGTAGGGTGGACATTATTTTGACAGTTAATGGCATGTGTATTGTTACTTCTAGAATTTTTTGAACTAGTAGATTTATGATTTAAATATGTGCATTTTGGGAGATTAATAGGTTCTCAATATTTCTACTGAACTCTTACTATCAGTCTTCAGTTATGGCTACTGTAATCTTCGTAATTTTGTATCATTCAACAAATCACTTCGAAATCCTGATGTTTTCCTTGAGCCTACGTGGAAGCACAAGAAGAAGTCTACTCCGTTGACTGTTTTGTACTAGCATTAAAAAATCTATCACAAACTTTTTTTGTAAATTGTACTAAAACCTACTTCAGGGGTCTGGGGTGGTGGCTCGGTGGCAGAGCGCCTGCCTCGCACATGTGAGGCACTGGGTTCGATCCTCAGCACCACATAAAAATAAAATAAAGCCAAATAAAGATATTGAGTCCATCTATAATTAAACATTTTTTTAAAAAAACCCTACTTCAGATATTAATGTTTTTCTCCAGAAATAAAATGTCTATTTTTCATATTTGAGTACAGGTCACTGGCTTCACAGAGGGGAAGCCTGCTTTCTCAACTGCTATAGCATTGCTCAAGTCTAAAGGTGCTGAAAAGCCTAGCTTGATTTTATTTTGAGACATGGTCTTACTAAGTTGCCCTAGCTGTCCTTAAACTTCTGCTCCTCCTGTCTCAGCGTCCGGCTACAGGCATGTGCCACCGATGCCTGGCAGCCATGGCTTTTAAAGATACTGGAAGGACCTCGTAGAACAGAGGTGAATCCACTGTGTTGGGATTACCATCAGCAGCTGCAGCAGGAAGTCCCTGGAGGAGGTGTGTTGCCGACTTGAGAGGTCCAAGGAGAAGGATCCTTCACATTGAAAGGAGCCATTTGGATACCTACTAAGATCCTGAGAATCACTAAAAGAAAGTGCCTTGTGGTGAAGGTTCTCAGACATGGGGCAGTTTCCAGAAGAGAATTCACAGCAACACACTTTGCAGTCCTTCCCAGAATGTTAAGCAAGTTCCTTCCGTCAGCTCCGAGCCAGGAGCCAAGATGTCATCACTACTGCAGATGCCTAAATCAATTATTTTAAATAAGTTGATTATCAATTATTAAAAAAGAAGAAAGGGCTGGGAGTCAGTATTAAAAAAGAAGAAAGGGCTGGGGGTGTAGCCCAGTGATGGAGCACTTGCTTAGTATGCACAAGACCCTGGATTCAATTCTAACACTTTAAACAAGAAACTGACATGCCAGAGAATTATCTACGTGTGAAACTAGGCAAAATTGTAAATACAAAACAAAAATGGGATAAAAACTGGCTTTACTCTTTATGGAGGGAATCTCAATCTTTTGCCTTTTTTCTGAACAGAACATTTGCACATTATTATAGTTCTAAATACAAATCAATATAAAAAATTTTTTTAAATATTTTTTAGTTGTAGATGGACATGATGTATTTTTTTTTATTGCTTTGTATGTGGTGCTGAGGATCGAACCCAGGGCCTCATGCATGCGAGGCAAGCGCTCTACCACTGAGCTACAATCCCAGCCCAATATATAAATTAATTACAACTCTTTTTTTTTTTGGTGATGGGGATTGAACTGGGGGCCTTGCACATGCTGGGCAAGTGCCCAACCACCAGCTATCTCCCCAGGCCTGCAACATCTTTTGAGACCAACAGTTCAGAGTTTTAAAGATAGAGGAATTTTTAAAGGGAATATTTTCTGTTTAAAAGGAGCATTTTAAGTGTGTATGTGCTGAGCTCTTTAAAAGCCAAACACTGTTACAGTGCCCCAGACTAGAAATTAAAAAGCCTTTGAAGCACCCAGAAAAGCTGGGCCGAAGATGCAGAGGCCACACAGTGCCTGTGAGACAGAGGCCCCTGGCCGTGGCCGTGCTTGCTGCATGGAAACCAGCACTGCTGCTGTCTGCAGCATGGTGGAAATGCAACATAGAAGAGGGAGTTTGTATCCCTGCTTTCTCTTGTAAGGCAGAAGTTGTAGATGAATCTGCAAATGGGACAGGGCTTGTTGCTTTGCTTGTATTCATCTGGTATCACCCAGCTTTGCACCAAAGATGTTCTGTTATCTTGAAGTGCTTGGCAGTAAGCACAGACAGTGCCGACATAGTCAAAGTGTGGAGTCCCTGTTCAAATAGTTGTTGAACATTGTGTGCTCCTTTGTGCTGAGATGCAGAAGCTGTGGTGGATAGAACTGCTGGCGCCTGAGCACAGTTGAGACCTAGGCACCAAGCAGTGCAGGGCCTAACATATTCTTCCAGCCACATACTCATAGGAAGAAAGAAAAGAAGCTGGTCTTACTTTCAAGTTATGTTAGAAATAATGAGTTTGATTAATGTTCCGTGTGAAGACAGGAAGTATGTGTTGGCACTTGTACTGGAACCCAGGGTGATAGCTATTTCAAGGAGCACACTTGTGTGCACACTGATACACTCTCTAGGTAACACCACCACCACTGGAGTCTGACTGGTGGCCATCTGCAGTTGTGCAGGTGTGATCACTTGGATGACATTTTTCTTTTCTTTTCTTTTTTTTTGGTACTGGGGATTGAACTCGGGCACTCAACCACTGAGCCACATCCCCAGCCTTATTTTGTGTTTTATGGAGAGACAGGGTCTCACTGAGTTGCTTAGCGCCTCGCCGTTGCTGAGGCTGGCTTTGAACTCGCAATCCTCCTGTCTCAGCCTCCCTAAGTGCTGGGATCACAGGCTTGCACCATCGCACCCGGCTTGGGTGACATTTTTCTTGATAATTGTTTTCAAGGAAACAATTGCCAGTGTCTGTACCAATGATAAAATTGAAACCTCCAGGTGAAAATGAGGATTTTGGAAAGTTGTCATTGTAGCTTGACATCATCCCGGTACTTAAAGACTTTTCAGGAGATCGTAGTGATGCTAATGAACTAATCCATTGATATTGTAGAGTGACACTTGTTGCCATTTGGAAGCTCTCCCGTGTTTCCCAGATGACTCCACAGTGTGCTATTGTAGAACCACATAAGGGCAGAAGGTCCATTTCAAGTGTGAGGTAGATTGGTGGCATTAATGTCACAGAGTATGGAAAGCTCCTTATCATGGATCCAGATTGCCCATTGCTATTCATCTTTAAGAAACCACCACTGTTTGAGTTTTAGTATAATATCAAAGAAGAGTATCCACAATTATATAAAAAGGCTATTAAAATCCTCCTTTTAATAGCAGTTCATCAGAGCGAGGCCTCATTTTCACATACTAGAGCCTGCAGGACAGATGTGAGCATCCAGCTCCATCCTTCTGAATTAGATCTGTAAACTCCAGAACCATATTTCTCGTTCCATTAATTACTTTTGCTACGGTCCTAGTGTGGAACCCAGGGCCTATCCCCAGCACTTTATTATTTTTATTTTGGCACAGTGTCTCACTGAGTTGCCCACATTGCCCTCAACCTTCCACAGGAATGTGCCACCATGCTGGGGGGTGGTGCATTTTTAAGTAAAATGCTATTTATGCAATGGATTTATTGTTTTAATGATTTAAATAAATATTTGAGAATGTCCCAGTTTGTTTCCCAGTCCATTTTGGTGGATAGAATCTGGAGACAGGAAAGGTCTTTGGGGTCTCCATCGAGTTTAAGCCCAAGACCTAAAGATTGGAGGGTGGACCTTTCCAAGCAAAAAGTGGCCCATCAGCCATTGCCACAGGTCCTCCACCCAAGTGAAGCGAAGTCTGGAGAGACTTTCTGGAGTTCAGAATAGCCACTCCCAGTACCCCAGCTTCACTGTTCTCTACAGGGACTGTTGGATGATTGGCGGAGATTTTCCATGTGCTTCATACTCAGATCCTTCAAGATGGTCTCTCTGGGGTCTGTGTGGGGTGCAAGGGAGGAAGAGGAGAGAACCCTGGTTTTGGAGTTGGGGGAAGAGCAGGATTTTACATTTTCATCCCTTGTGAGTTGACGGTGGATGTCATGTGACCCTCAGCCGCTGTGTGGTGATGGTGAGAGATTTCACCTGTTTGGGGGAGTCAAATGCTATGTGTGAGAGTCAGGTTGTCCACATGCTGAATAGTTAGTTGTGTCTCTGACTGAGGTTTGATTTTGACTCTGAGTCTTCAAATGGTTTCTAAAACCAGCCATGGAGGAGGAGGACACCTGGAGGAGCAGGTGGTTTCTTCAGGAATGAAAATTGACTCTGAAGTAAAAAGTCAAAATGATTCTTTCCTTGGAAGTATTTTTTTCTTTCTTTTTTGATACTGGGGATTGAATCTAGGGGCACTTTACTATACTAAGCTATGTTCCCAGGTTGGTTTTTTTGTTTTTGTTTTTTAACTTTGAGACAGGTTTGTTTGTTTTGGTATCAGGGATTCAACTCGGACACTCGGCCACTGAGCCACATCCACAGCCCTATTTTGTGTTTTATTTAGAGATAGGGTCTCACTGAGTTCCTTAGCGCCTCACTGTTGTTCAGGCTGGCTTTGAACTCGCAATTCTCCTGTCTCAGCCTCCCAAAGTGCTGGGATTATAGGCGTGCGCGCGACTGGCTGAGACAGGGTTTTTTTTAGACAGGGTCTTGTTAAGCTGCTGAGGCTGGCCTCAAAATTTTGATCCTCCTGCCTCAGCCTTCCTGAGTTGCTGGGATTACAGATGTGTACCACCACACCTGGCTAAAGTACTTAAACTTTTTAAAGTAGATAAATAAGTGACTTATAAGCTAATTGGCTAACTAAACTAGTAGACTGTGATATAACTGCTAATAAAGGAGTTTTGTTGGCCTGTGTCTGTCCCCTGTAACCCTCTGACTCCTGGGCCATAGCCAGGTGACAGTTCTCTCCTGTGGGAAGAGCTCAGCAAGGGGGGGCCTCCACACTGACACAGGATTGAGCGAGTGGCACCACTTCCTGTGGGGCCTGCATGTCTTGCTACCAAGTCATCACAGGCTTTGCTTTCTCTTTGAATGATAATGCCGTGGACTTCTCTGTCCTCCTTTTTTCCCTTTCCTTCTAAGGATAGATTTCTAAAGTGAGGTTACTTCTGATAACACATTTCCAAATTGCTTTTCCAGCGTGGCCTCATTTCAGGCCATTGGTGCTGCGTGAGAACGGTTGTGTACCCCTGCAGCCCTAGTGTGCCCCAGAAGAATGCTACAAAGGACGCTCAAACCCATTTCCTTTTTTTTTTTTTAGTTGTTGATGGACCTTTATTTTTTATTTATTTCTATGTGGTGCTGAGGATCGAACCCAGTGCCTCACGCATGCTAGGCAAGCGCTCTACCACTGAGCCACCACCCCAGCCCCCTCCAACCCATTTCTTTATGTGGGACCACTGAAAGTGTTTTTATGTCACCTCGTTCCTGTTGGGAACTTCCAGTTTGGGTGCTTTGTTCACTTTTCTGCTGAGATTGGTGGCCTCTTGCAGCACTTGGTGTTGGCTCTGTGGCACAGGCATTGTCTCTTCTGCAGCTTGTTGACCTTCCAAGCTTGGTTGTTTTGTGGTTAGAGTTGGTTTTATTCTCATGTAGTCCAGTCTGTGGTTGTGTTTGGTGACTCCTTTTACTTTGGCTTGGAAGGTGACTCCTCCCACGTAGCTTGAGGAATTCCCTGCGTCTTCTTTCTGGTGCTTCCCTTGTCTGGTTTCACCTTTAGACTTCCTGTCTCACATGTCAGAGAGCCGCAAACAAGATGGCACCATGGGGCATCCTTTTTCCTAGCTTATGCATCAGGCCTTTGGGGATCCTTTGCCTCTTCTCTCACCGTAGGTTTGTGTATGTGTGTTTGTGCGTGTCTGCATGCTCGCACACACGCACGCTCGTGTGCACTGGGGATTGAACCCAGGGCCTCCTGCATTTCCTTGTGTTGCCTCTAGTTCTCAAAGCCCACAGAATGCCTTTGGCCAAGACTTGGCCTAGACAGGCCTGTGGGGAAAGGGGGTTTGATGGGAGACCTGGCTTTCTCCAGCTCAGCCCTCCTTCTTACAAGTGCTCTGGCCCCCTGGTAAGTTGCTCAGATACTGACATGGTTGTCTTAGGTCTTTTTCAAGTATAAAAACATAGTATTCTACAGGAGAACCTCAGATCAGGGATTCCAGTGGAATCAGGTAGAATAGAGGGCTGGGGGTATAGTTCAGTGATTGAGCACTTGCCTGGCATGCACAGGCCCATCTCCAGCACTGCAGGGGAGGGGCAAGTATATATAAACCAGTAGCTGCCAGCTTTAACCAAGTGAGGTAACCAGTAAACATTAAGCTGACCTCTTGGGCTGGGGTTGTAGCTCAGTAGAGCACTTGCTTGGCACGTATGAGGCACTGGGTTCGATTCTCGGCACCGCATATAAATAAGCAAAATAAAGGTCCATTGACAACTAAAAAAAAATATTTAAAAAAAAAAAAAAAGATGACCTCGTGCTTTTAGGAGGCAAAGTGAGGTGTTGTACTTGCTGCTAATGGGTATTATAACAAAGCCTGTAAACTTTGTCTTCCAGATTCCTGCCACATTTAGATGGATGTGTTATATTAGTATGATAAGAATGCCAGAAAAGATGTCCCCCCTCCAGGTGCTGGGGTCAGACCCAGGGCTGGTGCCTGCTGAGTTCCCACTCTACCACTGCCTATCCCAGAAAAGACATATTTTTTTTTTTTTTTTTTTTTGGAGAAGCGTTAAATGTTCTTTATTTAATATTATACATAAACCACACTAAAATGCCTTTCCCTAAAGGAAAGACAGCATTTTAAGTACAGGGAATTCTAACTAAATTGGCATGTTCAACAAAAATACAAAGTAGACACTGCTTCCTTATCTTCGGCCATTGCCTGTAATAGGCTAATGAAAACAAATTGAAACACGTGTGAATCAGGCTTGGTTCTGACAGAGTGAAGGGATTTCCCCCATATTTAAGCATATTATATTCACATAATCAGTCGTATAAACCTAAATATAAAACCAGTTTTGAGATGGCATTCACCATTTTTGCATAACAACGAACATTGCTAATTAAGTCCAGCCATGACTTCAAAAAGGGCAAACATAGCATTTACTGAAGTGGGATTATAACCAAAATATTAATTTAACTACAAGTCAGTTTTACTTAAATCAGGACTGTCCAAGAAAAATAATTTTGTCAGTCATTCCTGACCTGAATTCTGGTGTATCACATCAGTTAAATTGTGGTGCACATAAAAAAGCCACAAGAAATTTGTTTGATAATAAATAAGACAGTGGCTATTACTCATTAGTAGCTTTTTTTTTTTTTTTTTTTTTTAAATTTTTTTTTAATTGTAGATGAACGCAATTTCTTTATTTTATTTATTTATTTTTTATGTGGTGCTGAGGATCGAACCCAGTGACTCACGCATGCGAGGCAAGCGCTCCTCCACTGAGCCACAACCCCAGCCCCTATTAGTAGCTTTTTTGAGGCCAGCTGTTAAGCCTGCCCCTTTTCCCTTCTTAATGCCAGCGAAGATCATTGTGTGGGGATTCTCCAAATACTCCGTTAGCATGTCCTCTCCCCAGGTGCTGCCTTCATTCTTGTTGGCATCTGTGTGAGAGAATCCAGCAGCCTGACCTGTCTTCTGCCCAAACAGTCCGTGGAAATTTGGTCCAGTCTTGTGCTTGCCTCCCTTTGCCCCCATGTGGCACTGGGCACACTTCTGAACAAAAATCTTCTTGCCTTTCTCAGCATCACCCATTCTTAATTCGTTCTTTTGTTGCTAGTGCCAAGTAGGTTTCCATTCAGAAGCCGGATGTCCCACTCTAGCCCAAGGTCACGCCAGTCTGCCCTGATGTCAAGACATTCTTAAACCAGGTCCAAGTTGGGTCTTTTAAGAATTTGTGATCTTAGCGCCCTCTGGATTCTGCACTCCGGATTGGGAAGTCCTGGCGTGGGAAGTAGCTTAATTACCACAATCTTATTCTAAAGTTGATGCTCAGTGGTGCGACCTCTTAGGGGATGCTGTGCCTCCTCTCTCACCATAGGTCTGTGTGTGTGTCTGTGTGTGTTCATATGTGCACATGCACATGTGCACTAGGGATTGAATCCAGGGCCTCCTGCATTTGCCCTGTGTTGCCTCTGGGTTCATAGTACCATCCCTTCTACCTGTTCCCTGCTGCATAGATACCCCAGCCAAGAAGTGGCCATAGGACTTTGGTCCAGATATAAATGAAACGTCCCATATGTCACATCAGGAGTTGTCTCCTGCATCTGAAGCCTGGCTGGATCTGCAAGTGGCAGTCTTGGTTAATGCAGAATCCCAGAGGCCCTGTGGGGTTTGTTCGAGGAGTTTCTGTGAGTGTCTTATTCTTGTTTTCTTCTTCTTTTTCTTTATAGGCACCAATTTGTAGAAAATAATCTAATACTAAAAATGGGTCCAGTGGATAAGCGAAAGGTGAGTCAGACCCCTGCTGCTTGTTGTCCTCACAGGTAATATGCTCCTGCTGCTAGCTCGGCTTAGCTCTCCTTGCTGGGGTGCCTGCCGTGACGTGTTAGACTTAGCATTCCTCATCCTGCCGCGCTCCATGAAGATCACCTGTGGAGTTCATAGCCCAGGAAGAGTTAAGCCCTCGGGGAACAGTCAGAACTCCCATAGGGAGTGAGCAAGGGGCAGGTGGAGAGCCAGCCTCAGCTCCGACTCTGGATTCAGGCTTCCCATTCTGCGTGAGACGGGGCACCCACTTCAAGGCTTCTGTCACGTGGAGGCCATGTCTGATACCCTAGCAGGTAGTCTGATATTTCATTAGCAGTATTTTAAAACACTTAAGGATTGTGATTTTTTATGTTTTATGGATTAAGCAGATTGTGTCAGAAAATATCAGACTCTCATCCCTTCTAAGCATGGCTCTTAACTGCCCTTCCTACCTGAGTAGCCTCCACAGAGCGAAATTCTCCATGCAGGTAGGCTGTGTGTGACCTGGCCTGCCCAGAGTGGGCTTTTGTGACTTAAGACAGGCCAGGGAACAGGGATGGTGGTCAATGGCCCATTTGTGTGAGCTCAGCATCAGGGTCCAGGTGGGGTAGGAGGTGTCCTGGCTCAGTGGAGAGGTGGCTGGCATGATCCCTGTGCACTGAGCGACTCTGCAGGCAAGTTCCCTCTGAGGTAGCAGTGTATGCTGTCCACACTCTCCTCTGAGCCTTGATGATAGGGTTGTTTGTCTGTTTGTATCAGGGTTTATTTGCACGGCGGCGACAGCTGCTGCTCACAGAAGGGCCACATTTATATTATGTCGATCCTGTCAACAAAGTTCTGAAAGGTGAAATTCCATGGTCACAAGAACTCCGACCGGAAGCCAAGAATTTTAAAACTTTCTTTGTTCACACGGTGAGTCTGCCCCTGAGGACTCTTTTTTTTTTTTTTTTTTTTTAATATTTTTTTTAGATGGATCTTTATTTTACTCGTTTATTATTTATATGTGGTGCTGAGTATCAAACCCAGTGCCTCCACGGCAAGCAGTCTACCACTGAGCTACAGCCCCAGCCCCCCTGAGATCTCTTGGTGGCGGTATTGTCATAGGCTTCTGTGCCTCTGCCGATAGCATCCCTAACTTTGGTCAAGGGAGCATCTGGGGCCATGGCACTTTGCCATCTCCCCCGAGGATCTGTATTAACTGCTCAGCTCTGAATTGGGCTAGAAGGCACCTAGGGCTTGTTTTTCAGCTTGGGGTGGGTCACTCGCCTGCATATTTAATTTCTGCATGTGTGGAAAGTGCCTGGGCTCCCCAGGCACTCGTAACTCTGGCAGCAGGACGCAGGACAGGCTGGGTGAAGACTGGGTGGGACCCCGAGAACATCAGGTGCTCTGTCTTTGCAGCCTAACAGGACATATTACCTGATGGATCCAAGTGGGAATGCTCACAAGTGGTGCAGAAAGATTCAGGAGGTTTGGAGGCAGCGATACCAGAGCCACCCAGATGCCGCTGTGCAGTGACATAGCCTGCGGCCGAGCTGCCCTTCGCTGCCAGGATACCTGCCCCAGCGCGGCTCGGCCGCCACCCGGGACACTTCCAGACCACCTGCCAGCCATCTCAAGGAGAACGCAGACAGCGGAAACCTTGCAGCTTTTTTATTTAAACAAAAAGAAGAAAAAAAATACCCAACCACACAAAGAACAAAACCAGTAACAAACAGGAATTCAGGGTCGCTTTGCTTGCTCTCTGTGCTTTGTGGAGGCTTACATGTGCTCTTGGGGCTGTGGAGACCCAGCCCCTTGCACGGCAGCCCAGCTCCTGCTCAGACCAGTGGCTAGGCTTGGTGTCCCCAGCCCCTCCTCCATCTGTCAGAACCATGTGCCCTGCCACACACCAGTCCTGCTGTGGCCCAGGGACTGGCTCTTTCTGTGCACCCCCACTGCCACAGAGCCCTTGTGCACTGTGCTGGGGACAGGGTTCTTAGCTTTGTGAGTTTGCTCTCTCCCTCATGTTCCTCATGCATGGCCCTGGAGGTGTGGCCTGGCCCCTGTGTCTCCTGCTGTGGCTCTGGTGACAGGATTGCTGTGGTCCCTACTGTGTGGCAGGCAGGCAGTGAGATAAGAGTAGGCAAGGCTGTGGAGATGCCGTGCAGAGCAGGCTGTTGCGGTTATAAGGAGCCTCCCAGGGCTTGGCGCCCATGTCCCAGCTCCTAGCAGTGTACTTCCGTGGGGCTGGATGCTGAGCCAAGCACATGTTTGGGAGGGGCAGTGTCAGATGGGAACCAGGTCCACACCCAGCCGAGTTGTTGCCAGGTACCCAGAACCCTGCCCCACACCTGGCAAGCCAGGAGATGCCACAGAAGCCTTGGGCCTTCCTGAGAATCTCTGGAAGGTTTTAAGTGTGCAGGCTGCCTGCCCACCCAGTGAGGTCAGGCTTGGGAGAGCCCTGATGTCAGCAGTGCAGGGTGCTTCAGTCTGCTGCCCGGCCTCGTGTGCCCCTGTTGGTGTTATGGCTAAGCGCTTCTCAGAGCTAGCACAGTTTTGACATCCCTGTGTTGGAAATCTAAAAGCCTTCTCACATTGCCTGGTCACTCGATCAATAAGGGTGGAACTTTGCCTAGAAAAAAGTGTCATTCACTGTTGCCTGGGACATTAGAACAGCCCACTTAAGCCTGAGTCTGTCTGGTCTGGTGTCCTCTGCCAGTTTTAGGGCCACTTTGCTTTGACGCTTTGGTGGCAGTGCTTTGCTTTGTGTTAGAGACCAGAATGTACCAGTCCCTTGCTTTGCTTTGCTGCTCCCAAGCAGAGTGCTCCTGAGGGTCTCAACTGTGCCTCTCCTTGCCTTAGTTGTCCCTGAAGCGTGGCTTTCAGTCCCTGGTGAAGAAGAGCAGGCACCTGCCTTTGCAATCTGCTCACAGACTCTCTCTGACTCCCATGTCCCCAAGGCAGGAACAACTTTGCCATTTCTGTAGACCTTCACAAAGGCACCAGCAAAAGGCCCACAGAAAATGTACCGTCCCACCCCTGTGACCATCCATGATCACCTGGTATGCCAGGCCAATCCAAACTGAGAAGAAAGATTTCTTTCCCAAACGGTGTTAATGATAAGAGTGGTTCTTTCTAAACTGAGGGGAAGTGCAGATGTGGGGCTGCACTAGGGTTGGAGTGGAACAGAGGTGTCCCCAGGTTTTGACAGTCATTTCTGTGCGAGTGAGCATGTGTCAAGGTCTCACCTGTCCTGGGGAGCCCCAGGGAGCTGGCCACAGACCAGGCCTCCTTTTCTCAGCCTCTGCGCTTGGCCATGTCTTGGATCCTGTGAGACTCTCCCCTACTGCTGTTTTGCCCTCTTCAGAATATCCTGTGCTGCAGGGGTGGCGCTGACTGCCCTGTGCGCACACATGCAGAGAAGGTGTCTCTTGAGGTATCTGGTACAGGGGAACAAGTAGGGCTGAGACTTGGCTGAATGAGAGAGCCTGGCCAATCGCGGGTAGACAAGAAGTCGTCTTTTGCCTCTGCCCTCTGGAGAGCACCACTGCCTCCTGGGCTTCACCAACAAACACCATCCCAACCTCCTCCACCACGTGGCTGAGGGCCAAGGCAGTGCCATACCCTTCTCTGCTCCCCTTGGTCCTCACTTGCTGTCCCTTTTTCCCTTGCTGCTTTTTTGTTTGATGCCCATGTACATTCTTCTTTAGTCCTGATTTATGTCAATTTCAGCTTTTCCAGTCACCCTTAAGCTGTCACCCAGCATGCAGGTACCTTGTGTTAGGGGAAGGGGCTGTGGGTTTCAGGGTGCATGTGGTCATGCATACGTGGAGACACAAGTGGGGTCTAGTCCAGGTGAGAAGGTAGTGCCCTGCTGTTTAATAGATCCAGGAGCCATGGGTCCCACTAAAGACCAGTAAGGACAAATGTAAATGCCACCTTTCTATGGCTTTTCCCAGCCCAGATGACAGCAGACTGGTGGTCATGGCTCCGACAGCCCACTGTGCCCTGCCTTCCCTGGGGATGCAGAGGAAGCCAGGTTTGGATGAGTTGTTTGCAACATTTTTTCTCTGGTGCCAGCCAGGGCAGTGGGCATCCCTGTGTGGAGCTCTTAAGCCTCTCTACCCTAGGGAGTGGCACTGTGGTGTGTCTACCGTTCTCAACCTTAACATTGTAGAGGCTTGTTAGAATTTTGCTTTGAGAAAGAAGGCTCATGTTGTCAGTCCAAAGCTAGCAGGAACTTCACCTGCCCCAGTGCTCTCAGGCTACTCTGGTGTTTGTGGTCCATGTTGGAAGAACTCAGCCCCATGGCATAGATCCACATACCAGCCAAAGAGCTCCAGGTGATTCTGTGCTTTCTTAAAAGTACTATTTGCTTTCTAAAAAAAATCAACTAGGCTCTCCACCCAGAGGCCACTGTGACCATTTTGATCTAGATTCTGTCCCCTCTTCCATTTATTTGCTTTTCAAACTAAACTGGGAACATACAGCATGCATCATTTTGCATCTATCTTTTTTCATTTGATATTTTATCAGAAGCACTTTCCCATGTCATGAGTTCTTCAAAAGCATATGTTAATGATTATAGAGTCTAATGGTCATAGATTTTATGATAGTTTTATCTGGTTTCTGGTTTTTCACCAGAAATAATAATGCTGTGATGAATGTCTTTATAAATCTTTTTATTTTTGACTCTGATTTTTTCCCCTTTGATACCTGCAAGTGGTATTTTAGGGTCGGAGAGTTTGTTCATTTCACAGATATTCCTCCCTCTTGGTCTGATGTTCAGATGCTCCAAGTTTCAGTAACAACCTCCTTCCTGGTATCCTACAGATTCTGAGCAAATCAGTTTTTGCTAAGCTGTGTGTTCCAAAAGAATGTTGAATACAACTGCTCTCTTTTCTTTTTAAATGCTAAATTGATGTCATTCCTGCAGATCCATTTGTGACAGATTTTTCCAGGAGCCAGTTTCCTTATTTCCATTGTAGGAATCTGGTCATGCTTGCTTGCATGTTAGTTCTCTTCCATTCCTGCGGTATGGCTTCCAAGTGCTTGGTGATGTTTTAAGCATCTTTTACTTTGTGTTCACAATGGTACTGAATCTGCTTCTGCACAGTCAGCAGAGATAAAAAGTGTTGAACTGACCTTGCCACATGCTTAGGGGGTGATTTGTACTTAAGTTTATAGATTACGGAAGTACACTGGGCCATTTGGGATCACCAACAGAGCAAGGCTCTATTTGAAAAAGAAACCATGTAGATGATTGGGTTTTACAAGAGTGCGTTTGTGTGTCCCCCACCACCACCACCCCTCATCAGAAGTTCTTAGCAGTTTGGGACAGCACAGTGTCTAGGCCTTTTCATTGTAGAATGTGGATCTGAGGTCACATGAGTGTGAGGTGTTCTCCCTGCTCCCTGCCCACAGTGCTGCAGGTTGCCCAGTGGTCTTCAAGTTCAGCCATTCCAAATTTGTTTGCATTCTTATTTCTCCACGTTGACTGAGTTCCATTGATTCTGAGGAAAAACATGTACAAGAGGTTTTTCTGAGCACCATGCTCAGTGCTACTTGACTCTACCAGAGCTCAGGGCTGAATTATGCAGAACTGGGCCTCCTGCCCACCTCTGGCGAACCACAGTTCCTCCTCCGGCTGGACTACAGACCCAGGGTGCTCACTGCTGGGACTTGAGAGGCCACTACTGCTGTGACAGTATGGTGAAGGTACTGTGTGCTGGGAGATGTTTTTTGCTTTTTCCATTTTGTTTCATTAGAAACCCAGCGTGAACTGATGGTGACTCAAGTGGGCGTGGCTCCTCTTTTTGGGCAGAGTGTATGGCAAGAACCCCTGAATCAGGGCTGTAGCCACTTCCAGAGCCTCTTGAGAGGCATTGGCTTCTGGCCCAAAACTGCACGGTTGTAAATCAGGCTGCCCGTGGAGAACTGTTCTGGGAAGGAAATTGTTTTCCAGCAAAGAGCATTTTTATTTGCTGCTGAGATGGCCGTGGCAGGCACATGAATGAGCCAGTGTGAATACCTGAATTTTCCCTGCAATTCTTTTCTTCAATGTGAAGAAACACCAAACTGTACAGAAAACTTTTTACAAAAGGCAAACTTCTTTTTTTTTTTTAAACCCTTGTATCCCACTGTAGTCTAACGTCTGGCTGAAAGCCTCTGTTTTGACCATAGTTTGATTGGATGTTGACAAATTTAACTGCTGCGGTGTTTGGGGCTGCTGCAGCTGTTCCAACCACATGCCGTTGGTTGAATGGATAGTATGTTGCTGTCCTTCAGGTTGGTGGCAGTCAGTTGGACCGTGTGTGATGTCCTCTACCTGGTCTGTAGCTGTAACTGTGATGTACAGGCAAAGCAAAAATTAAAAATAAAAAACTTATGGAAACAAATAATGCAATGATACTAGGATATACACTTTTGTATTTTTATTCTTATATAAGGTTATTTGCTGGCTATTGGCCTCTAGTTCAGTCTGTGTTATTTAAATTCTAATATATGAATTATTTGGATTGAATTCATGTTCGGGGCCACGTTGTTGTATGTATTGATGTACAGCCTTGAATGTGAATAATTATTGTAAACTATTATATTTTACAACTTTTTTTCTGGCTTTATTATATAAATTTTCTATTTGGTCATGGTTTAATCATATCATAATTTAATGAATCTGTTTATTCTTTTTTCAAAATATCTGTGCTTTAGATATAGTTCCGGATGATGAATTTCCCCCGTATGCTCCGTAGTCTTGAAATAAAAGCATGTAGTGTGCACACATACGCGAGTCTGGCTCTTCGTTTCGTGGAGGCGGGGCGAAACCGAGGCCCGCTCAGGCCGGAAAGGAGCGCGGCCGGCCGCCTTTCCGGACCGGAACTTCCGTCTTCCGCATGACTCCGGGGCGGGCACTTTACTAGGGCGGACTTGTGGGCGGGGCGGGGCGCGGAGAACACTATTAAAGACCGGACACTTCCGGCGGAGGGGCGCTGTGGCGGGGCTTGCTGAGATCATGGCGGAGAATCTCTTCGAGCTGCTGCCTCCGGCCCCAGGCGGTCATGGGGCGGGACTCGGGGGCGGCCTGTGCCGCCGCTGCAGCGCAGGGCTCGGCGCCCTGGCCCAGCGCCCCGGCGGCGTGTCCAAGTGGGTCCGGCTTAACGTCGGCGGCACCTACTTCCTCACCACCCGGCAGACGCTGTGCCGGGACCCGAAGTCCTTCCTGTACCGCTTGTGCCAGGCCGACCCCGACCTGGACTCGGACAAGGTGAGGGCCGCGCAGGCCAGCCGGGGAAGCCGGCCCCGCGCCCGGGCCGAAGGAGAGCACGGCGCCCTGGCGCCCGCTGCCCGTCGCGGCGCCGCGGGCGCCCCTCGCCCTCGCGCTCCCCGCCTTCGGTGGCGGAGGAAGAGGTTCCCTAGACCCCGGACTTAGCGGCAGACCTACTTTGTCTCCCTAGGCTCTTTTGCCCAGGGTGTGTGAACGCTTCTCCGCCCCAGCGTACTTGCTGGCTCTGCAAATGGAGAACTCTTGAGTTCTTCTCGTGTTTTCACATTCCAGACGTTTGAATTAACGTAGGCATGGAGGTTGACACGGTGGCCTTCTTTTCCCGGTGACTTGCATTTACAGAGTTGATGCTCCATCCTTTTCATCCACGACACGCACCGGCTCCGCAGCTCTTACAAGGTGCCACCCATAGTAATACTTTTCATAGGGAATGTTGCTCACATTAGTGGGTGGCTCAGGGGTTCAAGGAAGAGGCTTCTCTATCCTGCTTTTTCTCTTTCTTTTCTGATATGCTTTTCTATTTAACTTAGTTTTCCCATCGCCCTTGCAAAAGGAATTTCCAGGTTAGTTTGATAGCTTGTCTTCGATAAAATTAAAAGCTCATACTGTTCAGGTGGTAAAAGTCTAATTGAAGAAGAGTTGTAGAACGGTTGTTTTATTTTTTTCTGGGCAGCTCACAAATCTTATGCTAACTTTGCTGGGTCTTCCAGTTGACATGATTGCACTTGGCTCTATGCTTTACCAGCCTTACATTGCCTTGCTCTGGAGGGTTTCTGGAAAGATTATATATTCCCCAGAGTCTAGAAAGGTACTTTACTTTGAGAACCCTGACAGAAATCAGTCGCAGCGTAGCCTGACCTTATGACGAGGAAATGAAAATGTTTGAATTACAGCAAAATTGCCCATCCTGAGCAGAAATCAGGGTTTGCCATGCCGGTGTGCCCTCCCTACCCCCAGCTGTTCCTGCTGCTCATTTGACCAAGCTCTCTACTGTTAAGAGAATTGACCTCCCAGAAAATGACTGTCATCTTCAGGATGGAAATAGGCCTTTGTTGGCTGTCATTTTCCCTTTATAGTGTGGGTGTATGTTTTACTGTTGGTTTTTCTTTTTAAACAGTGGGTCATAGTGACCATTCACTTGCTTGTCTACCCAAGAATTCCTGTTTTGTATATTAAATCTGAGTTTAATGTTCTTTTCCATTGGGTTCTTTCCAGGCAGTGACTGCCTATTCAGCACTGGAACAGTAGATTCAGAACCGGTTGACTTTAGCGCAGTTAAATTGATTCAGCCCTTTATTTTACTGTCTCTTAAGAATACTTTAAAAATTATGCCTTACTGTAATAAGGATTCTTGGTAGGGGATAATCTATCAGAATATATTGTAATTGTTTTTTTTTTTTATCATCACTTTCTTAATTACACTTGATTTTTAAATTATAAAGCCAAGATTCACAGCATGACTGTAATATGGCAGATATAGCCTCTGTCTCATAATGTAGTTAATAGTAAATAAGGTTTAGTTTTAGTCACAGATAAGTTGCTAGAAAGAATGTTAATTCACATTAGTCATATCACTAGAGTGTTCTTCAAATGAGAAAATGTATAAAATGCTCTATCTTCTTTCTCATTTCCTTGTCCCCCAGGTTCTGATGAAAGAATGTCCCAGGAGATTCCACCATGATAATTAAATCCTGAGTGAGGAATCTAAGGAGGGGTGGAGGGGAAGGGGTGCTAACAGTGGGAGGCCACTAATTACATGATGGAAGATAAACAGGATGTTGATTCACGTGTAAGTATCTGCAAGTCCTGACTTCATAGTTAATCCAGATCAAGGAGAGGATGCTTGACAGATACCTCTAGAGCTGAACTTCAGGAAGGACCTGGTGTAAGATCCCTGCCTGGCACTGCACTAGTGCTTACTGAGCTCTGGGCTCACAGAATGTGGCACTGGGGTGAGAGTTAGGTGAGGAGATTTAAGGGAAAGAGGCTCCCAGGAAACTTTTTGGGAACCTGCTGGGTTTCAGGTTCACGGGGGAGTGCTAAACACAGATTGCATGGTGGTGGCTGTCAGTGAGGTACTGTGGGGATAGTTACTGCAGGTCTTCTGGAGGATGCTTTTTAAAGATATGGGCAGGTTGTTGGGGAGGGTGGGGAACACAGGCATGTCTAGGTACTGGCTGGCTGCTTCCTGGCCCCATATCTAAGCCTCTGGGCTGTGACAGCCCCCTACCCCCAGCTTAGGACCCACTGCCTTTCATGCCCCATGGTCCTGGTCCTAAGGCTCTTGTCTCAGGGGCCAACTGGGAGCCCACTGCTGCTGTGAGGTGGTTTCTAGACAGCCTGATGAATTCTCACTTCCTCCTGGGACTTCCTCCAGTGGGACTGTGGCTGTGTTGTGCATTTCAGTATCTGCTCATCAGCTCTCCTGTGTCACTTTCTCTCCCATGTTGTCCTTAAGCCAGACAAGTCTTAGTTCTCCTTTCTGAGCTGCCCATCAGAAGTGGTGTGTAAAGGCTTGGTATTTGATACATTTTGGCCACATCTCTGTGGTGTGATCCATAGTTTTGTATTCCAGAGGCATTGTTGGAAACACAGCAGAGTTTGTTGTTTGTGTCTGAACCAGCCCTGCTTTATTGTGGATATACTTTAGGAAGTAAAGGGAAATAGCAAATACTGTTTGGTTGGAAGCCACCTAGGTGGAGGAGGATCAAGAAGGGTACTGTCTCTGCAGCTGAGCCAGATCTGGAGAAAACTGCTGGTTGCACGAGTGTCTCCCCTTACAAGAGAGCCACTCTTTCCACTTTGGACTTGCAGATACGGAGGCATCAGATAGGTCTTTGGGGGCAGTCACAGCACTTCCTATGCCCACCCTGGGTGCACTTGGTGCTGGCAAGTTTTAGGGTTGGAAAGATATGAAAGGAATTTTACAGGCGGCCAGGGGATGGGATGTGGGCGGCAGAACCATCTTTGAATCAGCTGCTTGGCAAGAGAAGTGGGGATTACTTAGAGTAGAAATGGCAGATTATGCTCCATGTAACTAAATCAGAAGTGAGAAACTAACTGGCAGAATCCCCACGAGTATCTCGTGCACTGGGCAGAGTTGCGCTGGCTTTAGAGGCCATGAGTGGGTGAGGCACGCATGTCTCACTTTGCACTCAAGTTGAGAATGTGGCTCTGAGGGTGTCCTTGGCCCTTGACCATGAGTTGGGTGCTAGGGCTGCCCTACCACTCTTTTTTTTTTTTTTTAATATTTATTTTTTAGTTGTAGGTGGACACAATAGCTTTATTTTATTTTTATGTGGTGCTGAGGATCGAACCCAGTGCCTCCCGCGTGCTAGGCAAGCACGCTACCATTGCGGCATAACCCCAGCCCCGCCCTGCCACTCTTCAGTGGGTGCTTCTCTGAGTTTGTGGTCACCTCTGTGAAAGGTGCCTCATGTGAAAACTCCTCAGCCCTGAGCAGGCCACAGTCGGTGCCCAGGAGGTCTTGCCGTTTTGTAAGTTGAACCCTTCCAAGGAGAGCATGTCCCAGTGTGCCTGACACAGTCCTCAGGTGCACGCTGGCTCTGATCAGACCTTACTTGAGCAGCTTCTCCCTTCATTCATAGAAATTCCAGGCTGGTGTAGGCATGGTGGTCATTTTCCCTGGTGTAAAGAGACTCCAGTCTCTGAGAGCTTGGTTTGACCCTGCTGTGTGACTCTGGATGCATGAATGCAACTCTGAGCCCTAGGTTTGTCCTCTGTGAAGTGGAGGCAATACCTCTGCAGAGAGTAGCTGTGAAGATTCAGTCAATGCAGTGAGTAGAGGTTGCTCTCAATGATCTTTTTGTACTTTGTTTTTAGAAAGGATACATCAAGAATGTTCTTTTCCCCTCTTAGAATCTATTCTTGTTCCTGTTTGTCTCACACTCATCACTGTAACACTCCCTGTGCCAGGCTGGGCAGCTCCCCTTAACCTGGGACAGCACCACCCAGGGGTGTGTGGCTGGGAGTGGCTGCCTGGCTCGTCTCCCTTGTTTTGCCTGCTGCCCTTTCACACTCCCAAAGCTCCTGGCCGTTTACAGGGGAACAGGCCCCTGGAGGGTGGGTCCCCACCTCTAGATAACAGAGCCTGTGCTCTGGAGGGCTGGCGGAGCTGCCTGAGCAAGACACCTGATGCCTTCCAGCCTGGGGTGTCTAAGCTCCAGGGCTCCGGTACAGCAGGCTTTCCATGCTGGGTGTTCTCCCAGCATCTTCCAGTTGTCCTCCTTGGTTCTGGCAGATCCTTGTTGCCTCAGCAGATGAGTCTCCACACTCTGGCTAGGTTTTGTTTTGAGCCGAGGAGCCGAGGGCCTGCCCTTTGGCCCCAGCAAGGAAGAAAGGAGAACTCTGTCCTCAGTCTGCCTGCGTGGCCACTTGTGGGGAAAGCAGAGGCTGCCTTGAAGGTGACAGAGTGTTGATCACTGGGACACCTACAGGGCAGGCTCAGGCACCACAGGGGCAGGAGGCGAGCCTCGGGCTGGGCTGTCCTGGCTGCAGTGTCCTTGGATGCCGACCCCACTGCCAGCACCAAGGAGACTGAAGCATGTGGCTTACAGACTTGGGGGGGGGGCCTTCCACAGAGCCACGGGAGGTGATGGTGGGGTTGGCAGTATGACCACATGTCTACCTGTCTGTGCTGGCAGTCATTTGTTACACTGCAAACCCGCAGTAAGGAGATGATACCGCTGGGGATTTGTTTGTGAGTTTGCTTTAGCTCAGGGGTCCCTGGGGAGGAAACCACCCAAGAAATCTAGCAGGTGGATGACCCCTTGCTGCGGGCTAAGTGTCACAGCAGCTAGAGCTATACAGGTGTCCTGGAGAGATGGCACACTGCACCTGCCCACAACTCACGCCCACAGCGGCAGACCGACACAGCACCTGCTTGCCTTCACCTGGGCAGCAGCTGGGCTCCTGTCCTGAGCTAGCAGGACACTTTGAAGCAAATCTCAAACTTATTCACACAGCTTAGGGGGACCCATGTTTTTTGAATTCAGATCACATTTGTTCCACAAAATGCCCTGGGGACCTCACATGTGGGTTCCCCTTCACAAGTCATCTGCTTTTGCCAGGCTTCATTTGAGTCTGTAAATGCTGACATCCTAAATTCTAGTCCTCAGCTGTGTCGATGGGGAGGCATCCTGAGGGTCGGGCCCTGGGATCTTGAGGGACACTCTCCCAGGGCAGGTGGCCAGGGTCACACTGAGAGTCTCGGTGATGCAGAGCCCTGACATACCTTCCATCTCCACTCTGTCTCACCTGGAGCTCTGGCTGCACCTACATTCCCTGTCCGGGGGTGTTTCCAGTCTCCAGAACAGAGTCTCGTGGAGGGCAAGTGCAGGGTGCACCTAGCTCTCTCGGACTCTCACACCCTTGCTACATGAGGCTGCGGTGCGTTGGGAGAGGTGCTGGTTTGGAGGCAGCAGGCCTGGCCACCAGGGTCCTGGGGTCCTGGCCCTGTTCTGTGAATCCGGAGGCCTCTTGCAAGCCTCCCTGGTCTCTGGGCCTCAGTTTCCTCACCGTAATTGGTGATGTCTGAGGTCTCTTCTGGGTCAAGGACATGACAGGTCCTCACAGAACAAAACAAAGCCAGGCGTGGTAGCACATGCATGGTCCCTTGACATGGGTGATTTCAAAATGAAGGCAGTATTTCTAATGTTGACAAATTTTGGTGCTCAGAAAATTGTATGTATTTAGATTTCACCTGGGAAATTTCACAGGTTTGATTCATAGCACTCTACTCTCTGGATTTCCCTTTAGTGGCCACGCCTTGTCCCTCCCAGTCCAGGTGGGTACTGTGTTTCTGAACCCTGTGGAGTAAGGGAGAGGGTCTGGCCACAAACATTCTGTAGAGTTCTCAGCATGTCTGCAGGAGCCTCTCACTGCCTGAGAACCTAGAGCTCTCAACCCCCCTTCCTGCCCTTTCCAGGGTGGCCTGGTTGAGTGGAGGGGTGAGCCCTGAGTGGATGGCAGCAGCAGGGTGGGCAGAGGTCTGACCGAGTGAACAGAGTGAACGCCTCCCACTGGGCCTCTCTGAGGACTCTTTTCTAACCCAAAACACAGGATCGAGAGGCCTACTTGGTGCTGCCCAATCAGGTTTGTCTGTGAGGTCATGTCTCCCCACCCCTGTTTTGGGTCTTCTGGTCAGGGGTCTCCTGGGAGCATATGTGACATGGAGCTGGCCTGGTCTTTGCAACATTTGCTCCTCTTAGGAAGATGTCTGTGAGCACCGGTGGTGGCATGGCCAGTGGCTCAGGCTCAGGATTGCTTCCCCTGGAGACTGGAGACTCAGCCTCCATGTTGGGCCCGCTGAATGCCAACTTGGGCATCGCCAGCCTGCCCTGCCAGCGTATGGACCCATGGTATGTGTGTTTGGGAGGGGCTGGCCCTCATTAAATGTTTAAAACTAAGTCCGGTGATCCCTTTCTTATGCCTCTGAAAGGAGATGTGTATTTTCAAGCCAGCACTGCCTCAAGTAGGTCAGACACTAATTCAGTGAGAAGTAGAGAAGGAATGTCAGTAGAGAAAAATGATTTGCCGAGAAAGCAGGCTTAATTCTGACTCTTTTACAAAAAACAAAACAAACCTTCCCACCATACCGATTGCTGCACATGCTTGTTACATAAATTATGGAAAGGACAGAAAAGAAGAAGGAAGAAGAAAGAGCCACGGTGTCTGGCCAGCCAGCCCACTACCACATCCTGGCCCGGTCCTGGCTGTTGCTTCTCAGTCTGTCTGGTTTTAGAAGTATAACCACCTGTGTATGCACCATGAGGGCTTGCTTCCACGTGTCACAGGCTCTGGGAGCAGGTGACAAAGATGACTGTGCCTGGGTCAGCCCCAGTCACTGTTCCAAACATCCCAGGATGATCCTCTTACTGCTTGTGCGTGAGTGAGCCAAAGCCTCATTCTGAAATTGGGTGTTTTGTTTCCTGTTTTTCTGTTTTCTTTATCTCTGTATGAGGACAGAGGCCCCAGGCCATATAATCGACACTAGGACATATGGTGCTGAGGCCTCACTCTTGTTGGCCCCCACCTGAGCTGGGCTGCTCACCTTGATCTTGTTAACTCAAGAGCAGCTTGGCGCCACAGTGGTGCTCTGAGCAGTCCTGTTCACGCGCATTCAAGTGGGAGCTGGTGGGTTGTAGAATCTTGGTTTAGGACCCAGCCCTTACTATGGAAGTTGAGATCCCCTACTGATGGCTCCCAGGAATCCCAGTGTGAGAGCTGTGTGACACCTTGCTCCCTCCCTCTGGCCCTCCTGCTGGCTCTGACCTTGACCTCTGTCCAAGTGATGCCTCCTTTATTAGGGAAGTCCACCTGACTGAAAGGTACCCACCAAAAAAAAAGTGCCAGAGTGCCCTGAGGGACGCCATAGGACAATCCAGGTTTCTGTGAGGGGGCACAGCCTGTATGGGGACATTTGCTCTTTCTTCAACTTCTGTGGGCCTTTTCTCTGGATCATCAGTCTAGGTGACTTCAGCAGGCCTGGGTGTGGGCTCAGGCCTCACTCCAAAAGCGGGCCGTATGAGATGGCTATAGCCAAACGTTCCATAGAGCCTGGAGGTACTCTGGGCAGACCCGGAGGTCTTTGGGTTTAGACTTGCACCACGTGGGAAGTGGCAGGACAAGGGTTCCTATCTGAATCCTTTTTTATATAGGCCAGCCTGGGCAGCAGGGGTGTCAGGAGTGGTGAGCAGGTTCTGAAATGTTCCGTCAAGCTGGGCTGTGCTCCAGAGGACAGGAGGCACTGGCACTGGGCAGCCAGGGTTTATGCCCCAAAGGCACTATCTCCATAGGTCCTCTCTGCTGATTTTCAGTTGGCCAACTGCCCTCTGATAACTCTCTCCAAAGTTTTAGGAAAACAGAGCCAAAAAAGAATAGGGATTTAAGTGTAAAATCCATGCGGATCTTTTTTTTTTTTTTTTTGGTACTGGAGATTGAACTCAGGGCACTTGACCCCTGAGCCACATCCCCAGCCTTATTTTGTGTTTTATGTAGAGACAGGGTCTCACTGAGTTGCTTAGCGCCTTGGCTTTGCTGAGGCTGGCTTTGAACTCGCGATTCTCCTGTCTCAGTCTCCCTAAGTGCTGGGATTACAGGCTTGAGCCACCACGCCCGTCTCCATGTGGATGAGTCATAAGCTGGTGGGAGTCCACCCACGGTAGACTCACTGCCTTGCACTTGGGCCCTGGCTTTAACTGGCCCCTTCCTGTGTGAAGATGTGCACAGGCAGAACCTCAGGAGGACCATCCGGCCAGGCGCACCTCACTTCTGGGCTTTAATTCCCACTTGTTCATCTCAGTGCCCAGATATGTGGTTTCCTTTCTCTTAAAATTTGTCACACATCCCAAGACTGAGCCAAGTGCCCACCTCTTTGAGGAAAGGGAGTCAGACTAGAGCACAGCCAACTGAGGCCAGAAAAAGCTCAAGGGTTATCTTGGCTAAATGTCTCATTCGACCAATGGGGCAGCTAAGACCTGGCGAGGGGGGAGTCCAGATGTGAGCCTGGTCCTGGGGTGTTTCACCGCCTACCAGCTCTGCTGCCCAGCCTCATGCTGCCCACTGCTACACTCTGCCCAGCTAGTGGCCCTATGCTGATGGTGTATTGGCTCATTGCATGGGGGCCCTTGTTGAGTCTGGCTCCTCGTGTCTTTGGCAGCTCTGCCTGGTGTGCTACTGGCATATCCCTGGGCCAAGTTGCTTGGGGCCCACAGGCATCACATAGGCCTGTGTTAGTCAATGTGCTCAGGGTCCTTTTGCTCTTCTTGCCCTCCAGTCTTGGTTCTAGCAAGGTTAAAGCAAAGGTCTTGGGTTCCTTTGATCTTGTTTTTCTGAAGTCACCAGGAGGATGCTGCTTTAAAGTTGCATCTTAGCTGGATGCAAATAAGAGTCCCCACACAGAACTCAGCTTGCCCCTCTTACCTGCTACATAGACACACAGGCCTTCAGCATGAGAGCACAGGGTGTGGGCTGGAAGCAGAGGTTGTGGCTGAAGCTGCAGGAAGGCTCATTGGATCTCACTTTCCCTGCCCTACCACTTCTGAAGTCTGCGGTCCTGGGGTGGATGAGCACCCTGAGAAGGCTGTCAGCCCAGTTGGCAAACTCACCTTGAAAAGCCCTATGTCCAGTACTTAGATGTGTCCTGTCCCTGCCCTGGGCCAGGAGTGCTCCAGGCTAAGAGGCCAAACCTGGGGCAGGAGTTCCTTGAAAGCATCCACCAGAATGCTGTCTCCTGACTGGTACAGTGGCCATACCTGTGATCCTAGCCACTCAGGAGGCAGAGACAGGAGGGCTTCAAGTTCAGCCAGGGCAACTTAGCAAAACCCTGTCTCCAAAATGAAAAGTGTTGGAGGTGTAGCTCAGGTGAGTGCTCCCCAGTGCCATAAGGAAAAGGCTGTCTCCTAAAGGGCACATATGGTGAGAAGCCAGCCCCAGTAAGGCTGAAACCAGCAGGCCTACCAGGGCCCAAGTGCAGCTGAGGCTCATCTCCCCTTTTCTAGGTTTAGGGCCAAGCACCAGTGCCAGCTGGACCAGTTCCCCCTGGCCCCACAGCACCTGCTGCCTTGTGCTCCTCCACTGTCACTCACCCACAGCCCCTCCCCCTCTCATGCCCTTGTCCTTCCAAGCTGGGGAGGTCTGGGCTGCAGTTGTATGTCATGGTGCTAGAAAACTTCCTCTTTCTCCTCTGCCAGTCCCACTGCCCAGAGGGGTGCCCACTTGTCCTTGCCAAGAAGTCTTACCACTCAGGCCCTGCTGCGGGTGTGGCACACAGGCCAGGACTATACCCAGCCCCTGGTCCTCCGATCTGCCCATGAGACTAGTGAACTGCTCTTGTTCCTGTTCTACTTATGAAGAAACTGAGGTTTGGGGTAGTGTGGCATTGAGCCCAAGGTCTGACCCCCTGACATCATGGCTGGCATTATAAGGGAGGCCCCCTAGGGTGTCCAGGCAGAGATGATCCCAGTCCCCCTCTGACCTTTCCGTCTTGATTTTCCACCAGTGCTCTGTCCAGGTAGCTTCCTGACTTAATTCCTGAGCTTAGTGATATGCAGATGTCACATGGTTGGCACTGTGGGATATGGTAGCTGTCCTCACCAGGAGGGCAGAGCTGCTTCTAGAGTCTGGTCTCCCTGGTCTAGGGAGCACAGCTGGAGGACCAGGCTGGGAGGCGGGGTCCCTGGGGTGACTTCCAGGGATAAAGGCCAGGGCCACAGAGTGGGGAAGCCTGGTCAGTCTGACTGATAGATCTTTAGGTAGGAGTTGAACATGGAGTCAGGAGGTCTGTATGGGGTTAGGATGCTGCTGTGGGTGAAATGGCAGGCCCATAGGGAGAGAAAAGGGTAGCAGATAAGGGGGCAAGTGGTGTCTGGGCTTCAGCACACCCACATCCCAGGGGCTCACTCATTTTTTCTCAGCCACAGAGTTCAGTTTTATCACTTTGATCTAAGTAAGAAAAACAGGTTTTTGTAGTTTTGTGGGTGTGGGTTTTGGGAATGAACCCTTGAAATCACCAGGTTTTACTGCCCAACTACAGGAATTGATGTCCATGAAGAAGAGAGGGTCCTAATGGCATATTGCTTTGTAGCCGAGATACCACCTCCTCTCTGGGCTCTGGTGCCTGTGGGCATGCTGGTCCAAGAGGTTCAGCAGTCTCCTTCTGCAGAGATACTGATGCTGTACCCTGGGACTGGAGCTGGCCAGCAGCTCCCACTGGGGGTCACATACAGCACTCGCCATACCCTGTACCTGCAGAGGCCCCACAGGAGGCTCAGGAGCTGCTTTCTAATGAGGGAAATTGAGCCCATCCTGTTGATTTGTAGAGTCCTCATCCTTCCCAGCTGTGGGCCTTGCAGACCAGGAAGCCAGGACTGTGCCCTCACCCCAGTGGAGCCTTAACTTTGCTGTTGTCCCTGGGTGTCTGTCAGAACAGATGCCAGGCTGTACCAGGGAGAGGCCCGCCTTCATCAAGACATCTGGTCTGGGGTGGGGGTGACAGGAATTCACTACCCACCCCTCCAGGTGTGTCCTTGGGGCATCTGTGTATCACCTGCTTCTGAGGGCCCTAGGGCTATTTGGTGTAACAGGTCATGTAGGAGTTGTGCCTGCCTCATGCCTTGTGGAGAGTGTGTTCACCTCCAGGCTGATGCAGGGGCCAGGCATCAGCTCTCAAGGGGACCTTGGCAGGCCACCACAGCCTCAGAAAAGCCTGCCATCCCCTGGAGGAGCCAGGTCAGGAGTGCCTGCTGAGTGGGCTGTGTTGTACACGGCTCAGCTCCCGTAGACTGTAAACCACTGGCTGTAAAGTGAGGGCTCCCTTAGTGGTCAGTCTCTGGGACAGCCCAGGGGCCACCATTCAACAGAAAACAGGGCTTCCTGTGTGGGCAGTTGATGTGCTCCTCACCTGGGAGTCACTCATCCTAAGGAGGCTCTTGACAGTGGGATCAGAGCTCAGAACCAGATGCTGCCTTCTTCCATGCTGGCAGTCAGGAGGCCCCCACTGCCACCCAGACCAGTCCAGTCCTGGACTTCTCTTCAGAGAGGCCCTGCCTGTGACAGCAGAGGAGCCCGTGTGATGGGTCATGCTGCATAGTTTCTCAGAATTCTCCTGAGCTGTGAGGAAAGGACCTTGTGCCTCATCACCTCACCCTGGAGCAAACTCAGGAAGGAAACAGCTGAAAATTGTCTTGGAGCTGGGAGCCAGGCAGATTGGGTTAGAGGAGGCCTGGGAGAGCCCTGGGATGCTGTGAGCACAGGCCTGGTGTAGTGGGTGAGTGTGTGTGACCCAGGTGCACTCAGGCCTTGCTCTAGCTACAGAAGCCACCAATTTCTCATCTAGGACTGATCACATTTCTGTTTCATAGGATGAAACGGGTGCCTATTTAATTGACAGAGACCCCACCTACTTCGGACCTGTGTTGAACTACTTGAGACATGGGAAGCTGGTCATTAACAAAGATCTCGCTGAGGAAGGTAGGCTATCCTTTTTGCACAGAGACCTTATTTTCAGGGGCAGGCTCCTGATGAAGGTGCTGATCAGTCCATTGAAGACCCAGCCACCTCAAGCTGCAGCTTCACACTTCCTCTGCAGATGTGGCCCTGGGGGCTGCTGCACTGCCATTCCCAGGGCGCGTAGGGATGAGAGGCTGCTCAGTGGCCTGTCAGGACCGCTGTGGAAGAAGAGCCTGAGATACGGGCCAAGTCTGCATGCTCCCTCTTTCAAGGGTCTGTGGATAGGTGTGTGTGGGCAGCTGTTTTACCTGCCATGTCTAAGGCCATGTGTCACAGACACCCCCACACATGTGAGGTGTCTTAGGATCCTCTACCTGCTCTCCGAAGATGGCTCAAGGTGGCAACATTCCACCCTGTCCTCTGAGTTCTGCCTGCCTTTACTGGCCACTGCATCCTGCCTGGTCAGTGTAGGACACTTGCCCATGTGCAGGCTACCCAGCACCAGGCCCTAGGGTAGACTCTGTGCCCTGGTGTTGGCTCAGAAAAGCCAGGGGGTTGTTTCAAGAAGGACCGGGGAGATTCTGTGGCAGTCTGTTTAGACTGGACTGCTTGGTTTCTCCTCCAGCCCTTGACACATCTCCATTTCTTTTCTTTGGACCTTGATGTCTTCCCTCTTCCTGAGCTTGAGAAGCCCCAGGTTGCTGTGCTATGAGGCCAGAGGACACTTCCTGCCTATGTGCAGTGTCAGTGCCAGCCCAGGCTTCTTCACATGCACACATTGACTACTTGGGACAGCCTCCCCTGTGTGTATGTTGCTCTGGCTCCAGGGTGCCCTGCGCTTCACTGCCCGCCCCATGGCCTTCCCAGATTGCTGTGTGGTGTTCTGAGTTGCCATGCAGTTGGGCTGAAAAAATGAGGCAGTGGCCCATTCTCATGAGGAGTCCCTGAAACGGGACCCTGGGAGTCTGCTACTAAGTGTCTGGGAGGTTTCAAGTCTGAGTGTGGGGCGCTGCAGATGGCAGGCTTTGGGAAGAGCACCTGAACCAGTAACAGCCCTCAGCCATCTGGTCTTTGTGGAACAGGGGAGCCTATTTAAGAGAATTGATAGGTGGGAGTGAGTGATAGTCGGGAAGCTGTGTGTCGGCCATGACCTGCTCCTCCAGCACCTGCAGCCTCCCGGCAGGAAGAGCTAGGGCTCAGAACAAGTGGCAGGGTGCAGAGGGAAAGTGCCAGTCACCCTCCCAGCATTTGTGGGCCCAGGGCAGCCACTCTGCCCCTGTATGTCACTGGAGGGAGGCTGCAAGGGAATGTTTAATGAACATCACCCTCCCTCCTTATTTTATTTTTTAATATTGGGATTGAGCCCAGGGACTCTTTGCCACTGAGCCCCATCCCTAGCCCTTTTCATTTTTTATTTTGAGACATGGTCTTGCTAAGTTGCAAGGCTGGTCTCAAGCTTGTAGCCCTCCTGCATCAGCCTCCCAAGTCACTGGGTCACTGGGATTATATGTATGTGCTACCACACGTGGCCCATGCTTCATTTTTTATTTTATCTTATTTTTTTTGATGGGGAGGTGCCGGGGATTGAACTCAGGGGCACTTGACCACTGGGCCACATCCCCAGCCCTATTTGGTGTTTTATTTAGAGACAGGGTCTCACTGAGTTGCTTAGCGCCTCGCTGTTGCTGAGGCTGGCTTTGAACTTGCAATCCTCCTGCCTCAACCTCCCGAACTGCTCCGGGAATTCCAGGCATGTGCCACTGTGCCTGGCCCCATCCCTCATTATTAACCGTCACTCCTGCTGAGTGCTGTGAGCAGCAGGAGGTTTGTGACAGCTCAGGACAGGCTGGGCCTGGGGAGAGGGGTAGGTGCAAAATACTATTTTTGTTTGGTCCAGTCTGGTGGAAGTCTGTTATTTTCCTCTATTCCAGGAGTGTTGGAAGAAGCAGAATTTTACAACATCACCTCACTAATAAAACTTGTAAAGGACAAAATTAGAGAACGAGACAGCAAAACATCACAGGTGAGAGAAGTGACTAATGCACTAGAAGCTTTGGAGGCCTGGCCTGTGGGCACAGCTCACCTGCCTGCCCACACAAGGCGTTTGGAACAGACCCTAGCAGCCTCACCCTCCAGCTCCGCCCCTGCAGTGCCCTACACAGGATCTGTCCAGCTCTCTCTGGGCCCACCTTAAGGAGCTTCCTCCAGTGGGAAAACAGACAGAGGTCGGGTGTGGTGAACTCAATGGAGAAGAGGAAGGTCCAGTGAAAGGAACAGGGGTTCTGGAGAAACAAGGAGGCCTCCAGTGGTCAGTGTGATAGAAGAGCAGTGGCAAGCTGGGAGGGGCACGGAATAGAGGATGGGGGTCTGCACAGGCAGAATGGGTTGGGATTTCCTGGGAATGAGAGGAGGTCGGGTTCTGAGTGGTGCACATGCCTGCTGTGGATCCTCCCAGGACCATGGTACATGGCCACAGTCAACAGCCCTCTCAGGCTGGTGCTGCTGGAGGAGGGTTGTATCCAGCACCTTCTGTGAAGGGGGCGCTGGTGAGTCTTGGGTGCTGGTCTTATCACTGTGCCAGCTCTCTGCTTGCTTGCTTTCTACACACCCAGTGGACCCAGTTACAATAACAGCCAGGCCAGGAGAGGGACATGGATGTAACCTGCCACTGGCCCTCCACCTCCTGCTGGAGCCCACTTGGCATCAGGACTAGGTCTAGGGAGAGGCTCCTCTCCCAGGGAGCAGGAGATGCATCCCAGATGCTCCGTGTTTCCTTCATTTGTACAGTTTGCCTCTTCTCCATCCCAGCCCCACTCACGATGATGCAGCTACTTTCGAGGCAGAGGTGAGAAAGACTCCCTCCTGGGCCCTGGCCCTGTGGTGGCAGTAGTAGCCAGTATCATACGTTGTGTCACAGACAGGAGCACTTGGGCAGCAGCAAGTTCATTGTGTGGCTTTGTCAGCTGCATGTCACTGGCATGAGATACTGCCTGAGTGCCAGCCACCTGGGCCCCCATCTGCCCTGTGTTGCCACCTCTGCTGAGCTGCTCCAGGAGTGTGGAGCCCAGTCTCCACTCGTCCTTGTTTCTTGCTGGGTCATATGGGCTCAAGTCTCCAGGTTAGAAGCCTTCCTGGAGCCCAGCATAGGGATCCCTTTTGGGCTGGTTGGGGATTAGGAGGTAGATGTGGGTGTGGGGAGCCATTTAATACTGGGAGAGGTGCTTGTGTTGAAAAGGAAGTAGGAGCAAGGTGTGTCTGGCCTGTCTCTCAGGCTCTTCTAGTTAGGCCCTTTTCCCAGCTGGTCAGTCCAGAGACTGCCTGTGGCCAAAGCGGATAATCCTGTGTATTCACATCCAGCCACAGGTGCTCTCAGGAATTGAGGAGTTGGGCTGGGGCTGGGGCTCAGCGGTAGAGCGCATGCCTAGCGCTCGCAAGGCACTGGGTTCGATCCTCAGCACCACATAAAAATAAATGAAATAAAAGTATTATGTCCAACTACAACTAAAAAAAAAGAAGGTACATATAAAAAAAATGTTGAGGAGTATGACTCATTTTATTTTGGAATTTAGAAGTAGAAATATTTCTGGAGGCAAGCAAGGAAGTGGCACACACGTGCTCGGGCCGTGGGTGGCTATGTGGATGCATTCAGGGTTGCTCTGGGCCCAGACCTGTGGATCCCTGTAGAGTCCTGTCCTGCAAGGGCACATGGCACGACCTGGCCTCATGGCGGACCTTGTCTTTGCAGGTGCCCGTGAAGCACGTATACCGGGTGTTGCAGTGCCAAGAGGAGGAGCTCACACAGATGGTGTCCACCATGTCTGATGGCTGGAAGTTTGAGCAGGTGAGAGGCTGTTGGCTAGCTGCAGAAGCCTACACTGCAGCTAGAATCCGATTACAGGTGCAGTGAGGAGACCTCTAAGTCTTCAAAGATAGAATCCCCTGATATCAAGTCTCAGAGCCCTCAGCCATCCCCTACCCTGCCTGACACAGTGGCTGTGGGAGGTTGAGGAAGGTGCAGCTGTCTAGAACTCTTCGCCCGCTCCCTCACACCTCCGTCTGTGGAGCTGCCCCCCAGCACATCCTGGTGTGCCGCAGGCACTTGCTTTCTCTTCAGCACACAGGCACAGGCTTGTCCCTGCCTTCCTGGGGGTTCCAGCAAGGTCATGTGGGCTGAATTTGCCAGTCTTTCCTACCCAGGTCCCATCGGAATCATGCCAGAACTGAGCATGGCAGTACATACCAGTAATTCCAGCTCCTGGGTCTGAGGAAGGAGGATCATAAGTTCAAGGCCATCCTTGGCAACTTAGTGAGACCCTGTCTGTCTCAAATTAAATTTAGAAACAAGGGCTGGGGTGTAGCTCAGTGGTAGAGCATTTGCCTAGCATGCACAAGGCCCTGGTTCAATTCCCAGTACTCCAAAGAAATAAAGAATTATGCCAGAGACTCAAGCAGGAACAGAAGTCTCCGAGTGACAGGAGAGCTCAGCCCCATGTGTTGACCCTAATGAGATAAGTGCTGGAAAGCTCCTGTTGCCAGCCCTGGATCTATGGGCTGGGTTGTCCTCATTTGGAGTTGATGCCTTGGGCTCCTCTGCACCTGATAAGCACACTCTGCTGCCCCAAAGCAGGTTGAGGACTGTGGGTTGGCAAGCTGTTGCACGAACGGGGCAGGATCTGGAGTCCTTACTTGATCTTTTTTTTTTTCTTTTCCTTCTTTTTAATTATTTTTCCTTGTACCAGGGATTCACCTAGGGGTGCCTAACCACTGAGCAACATCCCCAGCCTTTGTTATTTTTTATTTTGAGATGAAGTGTCACTGAGTTGCTTAGGGCCTCATGGGAGCATGTCTTCTCTGGGAGACATGGGCTTTGTGCTCTCAGCAGTGCGGCTCCCAACTTTCTGACTCAAGGCCAGCATCCCAATGGTCCACTTCACCTGGCAGGGACCAGCACCTCCCACCATCTTGTCCCTGTTGCTGCATTGGTCATGGCTTGCTGTGTGGACAGTGCCATGCGGGTAGCCTTTCAGCTCTTCTTTGGCTCAGTAGATGCTGTGTTAATGCCTTTACTATACTGTTACTGTCTTTGTTTTGATTGATTTTGTGTTTTAAAGTACAAAAATATTTGTTGGCAGTAGGGTAACTTACTCCCCAGTGCATATCTGCAGTAGCCAGTTTGGTCCTCAGCCCCAGCCCCATGTGGCATGCAGTGTCCTGGAGGTATTCTAGGCAAGTTAGAATGGCCAAGGGTATGCCCAGCAGGTCAGGCACAATCAGACCCACGCAGACTGAGATGCAGCAAACCACAGCTTGTCCAGAGTCAAGCTGTCAGAGTCAGGCTTGGCTCACCAGGCTCTCAGCTGCATGGCCTCTGCCTTCCTTTCCCACCCCAACCCAGCTCAGTCCTGCAGAGGGCCTGCTGGTGGCCTGCAAGGACAGACATGATGTGCAGCACCTGCACGAGCTCTGGCCTTGTTTCCCACTAGTCTCACTCCATGCGCCCTCTCTCCAGGGCAGCCAGTCAGCATCTCCTGTGAGCCCAGAAACACGGAGAGAAACTCAACATCCTGTCTTAGCATGTTGCATGATGTCATGGTGCAGGTGCACGCTCCTGCAAGGGTTTGGGGGTTAATTTTCCTTCAATTCACTAAAGCCTTTTGGCTGAGGCCTGAGTCACTGCTGTTCCACACAACCTGTGTCTCTCTTCCAGCTGGTCAGCATCGGCTCCTCCTACAACTATGGGAACGAAGACCAGGCTGAGTTCCTCTGTGTGGTCTCCAAGGAGTTGCACAACACCCCATATGGCACAACCAGTGAGCCAAGCGAGAAAGCCAAGGTGAGTATGCAGGGACATCCTGGTGCCCTAGCAGCTGTGGATCTCCCGCCCTCCTGGGGGAGACTGAAGGTTGAATTCCGCAAGGCTTTCTTCCTGATGGCTAGAAGTCCTCATGCAAAGCTGCCTGGCTTATCAGTAGAGCCTCCTGGAATGAATACTGGTCCTCATTTTCTGAACTCTTGTGCAAAGCTGCTTCTGGAAGCATCCACTGGACCTGCTGGCAGGGACTCTTGTGTTTCAGGATCACCACTGTTGGCTGCTTTCTTGGGGGATCTGGGTACGCTCGGTTCCTGGGGACAGCCTCCAGTGTGGGGAGGGTCAGCCCTTAAACTGGGGGTGGTTTCCAACATCAGCAGCTGCTTCACCTGTGGCCACTGGTCTCTGAATTGGGTTTGGTATGTAAAGGAGGATCCAGCGGCAATCCTGTGAGTCTGCCCTCTAGCGGGCCAGGCTTTTCTGTCTCCTCCAGAAGGTAGTGGCAGCTGGGTTGAAAATATAGAGGGTGGTCTGCCTTGTTAGTTTGGGATTAGTCCTGTGGCCTGCCCACAAGTGACCAGTCATAGTGGCATATTACAGGAATGTTCTCAGAGCTGAGCCCTAGAGCAGACAGGCATACTTGCCCCTACAGCACCCAGCACAGCGTGGCCCCTGACCTGAGAGCCAGACAGTGAACAGAGTTCTACAGTAGATTCAGGGGCTTCCAGGTGACCCTGGCAAGGGGCCTAAGGTGATACCAGAGGGCATCATGTGTGGGTGTAGGAAGAAGCCAGTCTGGAGGGCTTCTAAGTAAGGACATTGAACCAGGGGCTCTGTGACAACCTGACTCTTGACCAGTATCCTCTGGCTGGCTGCCAGCAGCATCTACCATGGACAGCAGCCACCTATTCAGGGCTGTCCCTTTGAGTCTACCCTGGTCTTCTTTGGGGCAAGGGCTTGGGAGCTAATGGGCACAGTCAGCCCAGGGGTCTCCAGGAGGCTGTGCTGGCCAGGCTCCTGGCAGCATTCCCACCCGCTCAAGCTGCTATGTGTCTGCTACTGTCCTCCCTTGCACTCCTGCACCTACAGGAGGCCAGGCCTACAGTGTCCTTCAGCGGGTGAGGTGAAGCCTAGGTCCTGGTGCCAGGCTTGGGATGAGCATCCATCAGGTCCAGGATCTGGAAGATGACCACCATGCCAGACCCCAGCCTGGTCCTAGAAGGACACCCCTCTGTCTCTGAGCAACAGCAGGACTCTTTTATAGATGGTTTTATTTTTAGAAGCTTTTCTTTCTGAACTTGCAGTTTTCATAATGAAACTCACCAGGGCTCATTTCCCTCTGGTGGCTTTTCATTTGCAGGAAGGATACATTCTGTGTCGTGAGGAAGCTGCAGGCATGACCCAAGTCTCAGTGCTGTTGAAAGCAGGGCCTTATTTCTCTCTCCAAAAATACCTGGCTCTGAAGTGGGGCAGCTGCAGCAGCTTCAAAATGGGGGCAGCAGCAGCAGTGGCTCCCCAGAGAGCAGGGCAGGACCCATGGCCCCTGAGAGCAGTGGAAAATCATGGGGGCCAGATCTGGAAGACAGTGTTTTGGGGACACCTGTGCACAGCTGAGATGGAGCAAGGTCACATATCTGAGGACAGCAAGTACCCTTGTAGCTTATGTCTGGTGACTGTGATCAGCAGCTGCTCTCTTCACACTGAGCCTTGCCTTTTAGTGTCCCTGAGCACTTGATGGCCTCCTGGCACTATTGGGCAGCCTTTTTCCTGTTACAAGCTGGAATGGTGAGAGCAGATATTAAGGCCCCAAGGCTATGGCCAATGGGAGGAGTTGGGTCCACTGTGAGAGGGACAGACCCCGTGTGAGTATTCTGGCTTCCACTGCCAACCACAAGTGCAAGAGGTTCCCAAACCACTCAGGCATGAGAAATTTCCAGGACTCAGAACTCGCCAAATGTGGTCAGTCTCAGGAGTCACCATTTGTTACAGAGACATGCAGCTGCAGGAGGTGACATGTGGCAGAGGCCAGGAGAGCCCTTCCCCTCCCTGTGAGATTGATCAGTTAACTGCCCTGTGGCTCAGCCTCAGACCCAGGGCCCCACCCTCCATCGTGCAGCAGTGTGGTTCCTGACCTCTGCCAGACAGAGGCCATCCTGTCCTCTAGGAGGTTCCGCGGGCCTGAAGGTCACCTCCAGGGAGCTGAGGTCACAGGACAGACCTGCCCAGGAACCATAGAGGGCAGGCAAGTGCATCCATCTCCAGGAAGCAACTGTGGCACCTTCTGAGCCCGGGGATGCCCTCAGGGGATCTAGTGGACAGCCCTGTTGCCCACATGGCGTGTGCTCGGCTGACACCATGTCTTCCGCCCCCTTGCTGCACGTTGCCTGCCACGCCAGAGTGACGACGAGGAGACAGGTGCCAAGGCAGTGACTCAGATTAAGTGTAATGTCGTGGTGAGCTCTGTGGCCCCTCAGATTGACCCAGAACCTAGTGTCCTTGACCCTGTGGCCCCAGTGGACCCTTCCCCCCAGCCCCTCCCACATACCTGTCCTGTGCCTGTAGTTGGCAGAACCTCCAATAGATGCACCTGTAGATGCACAGTCGAGCTGCAGGTGGAGTCAGGGTCTGCACCCAGACGCTGGGCACTGCTCTGCCATAGTACCCCTCGGTGGTCGCCATAGGCAGGAGGATTGAAGCACTATTTGAGCTGTTTGTGTCAGGCCAGACCATGAGTGACAGTGGGTATGGACCCGGGAGCACTCTAGACTGCCAGTCCTGATGGTTGGCCTTCCTGCTGATGATGGGCCAGGATCTTGGGAGAGCAGGAAGTGGTGGCTCTGATCTCAAGAGGCCAAAGCCCAGATGCCCACTCATACCACCTTCCAGGGTGGGGGTGCTGCTGTCATGTCACCACGGGGCACCTAGTATGTTTGGATCTTCCACCTCCTGCCTTCAGGTTAGGCAGTATCTACAATACCAGCTTCTCTTCCAGTCTCTGCCTCAGCCCATTCTCAGCTCTCGTGTCTTTGAGTCTGGGCATTTGCCACAACCAAGCTGTAGCATCACTCGGCAGGGTTGCCTGGTGTCTCCCTGGCCACACAGGAGGGTATCTAGTTGGTGGTGGGCAGGAAGGCCAGCACCGCCATCCCCTGGGAAGCCTCCGTCTTACAGGCGCATCCCCATAGGCTAGGAGCCTTTGCCGCCCCATGAATAGCTCAGCATACGAGGGAACATAGGGAGATACACTTGGCCAGCTGAGCCTCTCAAGGTGAACAGCTAGCCAAAAGGATCTAGAGCAGGCATTGCAAACTGCAGCCCAGGGGCCAGCAGTCTGTGTACAGTCCCTGAGCTCACTTTCTTTGAATAGTGTGCTTTTAGGTGATCATGTAAGTGCCTCTTGACCCTTAAAGCTTAAAGTATTTATCGTCTGGCCCTTTAAGAGAATTTTTCATGTGCTCCATACGTCTTTTAAAATCTTCTAGTAACCTCCTTAAATAAGTAAAAGAAGCCGGGCCTTGTGGTGCATGCCTATAATCCCAACCACTTGGGAGGCTGAAGCAAGAGAATCAAGTTCCAGGCCAGCCCAGGCAACTTGGTGAGACTCTCAGAATAAAGTAAGGGTATTTGAGATGTCTAATAGAGTGCTTTTTACAAGGCCTTTAGTGGGTTCAGTCCTCTGTGCATGTGTGTATGCACGTGTGCATTTTCCCCACTAAGATGGAGTTTTGCTTTGCTATTCAGAGTGGCCCTGAATTCCTGGGCTCAAGTGATCCTTCTGCCTCGGACTCCCAAGGAGCTGGGACTGCAGGAGTATGCCACCATATTGAGTTAAAAGTATTGTCATATAAGGGCTGGGCATATAGCTCAGTTGCCTGCATGCACAAGGCCCTAGGTTCAATATCTAGCACCACGAAAAAAAGTATTGTCACTTAACATAAAAAGTACTAATATGTTATATGTTCCTCTTCTCCTTTTTTGCTCTGAGTCTCCGAAGTGAGGCATGGGGTTGTCACAGCCTCTGTCAGCATCATCCATTGCAGGGCTCAACAGTCATGTGGGTCGCAGGACCTCAGCTGTACCTGCCATGGGGCTAATCTATTACAGGTGCCTTACTCAGGGCATTGTGGGGTCCACAGGAGCATGAGGGAGCCACACCTACCATCAGGTTGGCCAGAGAAGAGGATCATCTGAAGGTGTCTGAGACCTGGAGGCTGGGCCAGCATCCTAGAAGGAGGGGTCTTCTCTCAGTGTCCCCACCCCACAGTTACCTCTCGAGTCTGTGCTATCAGGGAACATGCTTCCATGGCTCCCGCCTCCGGGAGACCTAGGCTGTGGGAGGTGGCAGGAGTGGTCAGGAGAGCTGGCCTCTGCCCCAGGACATCCCAGAGCGAGGCTATGTAAGTGGCCAAGACCCGTCAAACACGCCACTGGGTCTCTGGTGGGACTTGGGCCTCCCCGTGGAGGGCAGGCCTGCCAGGAGCATGCCCGAAAGTCTTACACTGAGCTCTGTCCAGGTCAGACAGTGTCAGCTGGTCTTGAGAGGGCTAACAGTGGCAGCATGCTGTCACAAGCCCTGGAGATTGTTGGGTCTGGCCCCTCAAGGGAGTCACTCCCTGCAGTAGTTCTGCCGACATGGACTCTTTCTTGCTCTGCTAGGCTCCAGCTTTGCACTGAGAACTAGTGGTGGCTGGGGGCTTGGCCCCTTAGCAGGAGGGTGGCACTGAGTCACCTGAGTCATGGCAGGCTCAGGAATCACCTCATGGGGCTTGCTTTTGTTGGCCCTGAGGATCACTGCTTCCTATCCTTGCAGGAGGTGCCCTTCAAGGCACTGATATGAGTGGGTGCCATTGGCAAGAGGTGGCACCCAGGGCTCTCCGTGGGGATAGGCAAGGGTGTTTGAGGTGTTGGTGGACAGGCTAGAGTAGCTCAAGAGACCTTGGCCTTTGTTCAAGCCCTTGACAGCCCCTCCGGGTCCCTGGCAGCACCTCTGTGCTTGCAGCTGTGGCTAGGAGCAGCTGAGTGGCTCCTGGTGGGATCGGTCAGCTCCAGCACACCCTGCCTGGAGACTGGTCTTCTTCCCTGCCTAGAGCTTGGCTCGGTAGCATTTGCCAGGGCCCCAGCCTGCCCTCAGGAGCACCCAGCCCTATTTGGTTGTGTACACAGTTGGATGCATTGTGCCAGTGAAGGAAGCCATCTGAGGAGAGTCCCCTGAGGTCAGGCTCTGAGAAGGAGCCAGGGGTATGAGCAGAGCTGCCAGGGAGCAGAGGACTGTGCTGGGCAGGTGGAGTCCAGACGCTGAGGGCATCTCCACCATGACCCATACTTGAAGGTTTTCTACAGTCAGGCAGGTGTCTCAGGAGACCCTGGGGCTGCACGCTGATGACAGGTCTGCTGCGTCCGGGGGTGGGAGGCAGGGCCTGGGGGCTGATGTCTTTGACCTGGGGGGATGGAGAGTCTGAGGAGCCAGCTACCCACACTGAAGGTCCCTGTGTCTGCCAGCTGGGACCCTAGCCTGTGGTGCAGGCTTCTCGGGCTGTGAGCCACCTACCTGTGGTGGACTGCAGGTCTGTAGCTGTGCTCTGCAGAGCAGGACTGTTCAGACCCGAATCCTCATTCTGCATGTGGTGGTTTTCAGATTTTGCAAGAACGGGGCTCAAGGATGTGAGATGCAGTACTGACAGCCGAAGAGATGATCTGCTTTTCCCAAGATACCGTGAACCGCCATGTCCAGGAAGTACGTCTGCGAGAAGAGACCTGCTGCTGCTCATCTCTCTAGAGATCTGGGTGTGATCCTTTTTTGCCTCAGAGGTGGGTGGTGAGAGACGGCCCAGCTGCCTGGGGCCAGGCATCCCCACAGGGAGGAGGCACAGGGGCCAGGTGGGCTATCTCTGGGGGCCTGCTCTGTTCTTCCCGAGTGCTGCGTGGACTGAGGCGGTCTCCCAGCTAGCCTGCGCGGTGTTGAAGACCGTTAGAAGGGCAGGGCCTTTGGTGCTACACTCAGTCTCGACAGCAGCTCAAGCCTCACCAGGAGGAGGGGCAGCAGCCATGTGGAGCGTCCAGCACCCCGTGGCTCAGGTCCAGATGCCTGGTGGTCACTGCTTGAGCACCTAGACTCATCGTCGGGTCAGAGAGGCTGCTCTGCCTCCAGTGTGATCAGTCGACAGTTTCTCAACCTCGGCGAAGACCCCTGACAATGGTGGCCTCCGCATTATCACTACTTTCTGGGCGCCTCCCCTGAGGACAGACCTCCTTCAGAGCCAGGCTCATTCCAGCCTCCATAGCCAGGACAGTCAAGGCTTCTCGATTTGTATTTTCCAGGCAAGAGAACTTTGTATCCCTTTTTTTAAGTGTGGATAGATTATTCAATGTTTATACTCTTTAGAAATGCCTAAAAGTGTTGCTGTGTTTTAGATGGATCTGTTAAACTGTTTAATGGGAGGTAGAAGTTTTGCCTCATCAGTCCCACCTGCGGGGAGCTGGTGCCCACCAGTGCCTTTGTCGCACCTGGGATGGAGGCTGGGTGGAGGCCTGTCCCCTGGCTTCTGGAGCTGACACTCCGGGTCACATTGAAGATTTGGGATGTTTACAGTGCATCATGTGTCTCTCTCTCTCTCCTGCTCTGTTTTCTCTGTATAACTATGCAGTTCTTCTTTCTAATATTCCTGGAGCATTTAGACTTGGCACACCCTACGTGGGCTCTGCCCAGCTAGGGCACGGGGGGCCTGGCCCCAGTGAGCAAGCTCTGCCTCTTCATCTCTGCTTCCCAGGGGAGCTGTGCAGACTGCACCGGAGTTGCCCGTGTGAGGTCAGAGGCTCTGGCACTGTCTCCTGTCAAGGCTTCCAGAAACTTCTTGCCTAATCCTCTTTTTTCTTCTTTGCCAATAACCTGATTAACCAAGTTCTCCAGCATCTAAGATTTACCTCCTCCTTTCGTAAGGCCTCTTGTATGTTGTTAAAGGTTCAGCTTAAACAATTTATAAAAATCTTTCTATAGGGCAGATGTAGCCACTGGCTGACCCGGTCCTCCCCAGCAGAGCTCCGAGGGAAGATGTCCTGCGTTGGCCCTGGGGAGCTGCTGGGTGCTTTAGCATTTTTTGATTTTGACATTGACATAATAGATAGGCTTGTGGGTTGTTTTGTTTTTGTTTTGTTTTTTTAATTTAAAGATATTAAGACTTAATTCACTAAAATTTATTCTAAGGGGATATTTATACTTTTATACTTTTTTAGGTATCTGTATTTTATCAGCTTACCATTTAATGCCTAAGTTTCCCCTGAAAATAGCAAATAAAATGGTGTATTTATGAATGAGCCCAGCAACTACTAGTGTCTTCAAATGCATGCAAAGCCACTGTGGAGAGTGCCACACTGCTCACCCCAGAGCCCGTCCTCCGCAGACATAGCTCCCACTTGAGCGAGGGCCGCATCCCCAGTGTCCCCTAGAGGGCGTGATTCCCTGCTGTTGATCAGACTGCCACCTGAGCTCTTGCTTTGTCCCTCCTTCCAGGTGTGCAGCTGCCCCTTCCAGCTGGTGGCCTAGCCCAACCCCAGGCTCTGTTGGGGTTGTGTTCACCCACGTTAGGATGTAGGGTGGGGCCACCCAGGTGGGGCCAGCAGTTTAGGCTTCCAGGTACAGCCTGGGGCACATGGAGAGGAGTCCAGATGTAGCCAGGTTCCTGATGGCAACCAGGACCTGGATGTGCCCGTGGTGTCTCAGCTGGGCCAGGCCAAGGGCATTTGGGAGGGGCTCCCCCATGGCAGGTGTGCCTTCCGAACAGAAGGCTAGCAAGAAGACAGCTTTCCAGTGCCCTGGGCCAGCTGGGCAGGAGGGAGCCAGCGCACCCCTCTCCTGTTCGGCGTGTGAGCTTTCTTAACGCCGTGACAGAATACCTGGCAAAACAGTTTAAAGGAAGAGGGCTTGTGTGGCTCAGTTTCAGAGGTTCCCGTCACAGTCACCTGGTCCGTGGAGCTTAGGTCTGTGGCGAGGTGGACTGTGGCGGGAGGCTGTGGTGGAGCGGAGCCGCTGACCTCGTGGCAGCCAGGAAGGAGTGTGCTGGTGATGCGTCTCCCCTCCCGCAGTTTCCACCACCTCCCAGCAGTCCATTCAGTTACAGACCCCTCAATGGATTAGTCCACTGATCAGCCCCCTCGTGATCCAGTCACTTCCCAAAATCCCTACCTCTGAACACAGGGACCAAGCCTCCAGCACCTGGACCTCTGAGGGCCTTCCAGATCTGAGTGACAGCATTAGGCACAGCCCCCATGGAGAGGGTCTCTGGAGCACCACTCGGGCATTGTGAGGGTCGCCAGCCTTGGTGGCTCCAGGAAGCAGATGGGGCACAGAAGGAAGAGGCAGAGGCTTGGGGCATGCAGGTCCCCCAGGTGGGTCCCCAGCTGCTGGGCCTTCTGCAGAGGCCATGCCTCAACCATCCAGGGCGCTGCATAGGGTCAGGAGTGACACCTATGGTTGGCTGGTGCCTGAGCCCAGCTCAGGAGACGGAGGCTCATCCCATGCTGTCACTCGGGGTGTAGGCCCTGCGGTCTTGGCACCATCCATCCGTGAGTGGGAACAACAGCACCTCAGTCCCTTTGGACAGACTGAGCTTCCTAAGGAAAGCAGTGTTGATGCTGGGAGCAGGGGGTTCCCTGGCTTTGGGGGCTTTCCCTCTGCCACACCCCCACTTGTCCTACATTCTGAGTGCCTAAGTGTTGGATGGTGGCATTGGGCAGGGTCACTTTGCCCTCAGATCTTCTGCCCCTGCACAGGCTCCTGGGCCTGGGGCTTGATCGGGCCAGAAGGGTCCCAGCCCGGCCCTCCTTCTCTGGGGCTTCCACAGCCCAGTGGTGGTGCCTGCGAGTGTGAGTCGTGTGTGTGCCTTCGGGGATGGAGCTGCATTCATGGAAGTGGATGCTTTGGTGTCTCTTTTCCTGAGCACCTGTGGAGAAGGCTCCCTCCTTGGCCCTTTGCCTGGCTGCACCAGCCACTCCCTGCAGCTGGTGCCCTGGTGCCACCTGGCATATCACTGGAGACTACCTGGTGGCCACATGGAGGATTCTGTCCGAGCCCCCCCCACACCCACACGCACCCAGCATGCAGAAGAGCCTGCAGCAACCCGGGGTGTCCCCATCCTTCTTACACACTGAGCTTCGTGTGAGCTGTGACTTGCATGGAATAAACCCGTTTCCCTTTCCAACCCCTGGGCCTCGGGGTCTCTTGCATTCCATGATGTCTCCCCATAGAGTGTCTTCTCTGGGCTTGGCCCAGCCTGGCCACATGTCCTGGGGAAGCTGGCACAGAGGCCCTAGGGGCATAGGTGGGACACGTCACCTCACCTCCTCCAGCCTCCCCTATCCCCACACCAGGCCAGGCTCCTTACACAGTGGATGCAGATTCACCTGCAGATGGGCCCCAAGCCAGCACCTGTTAGCCAGGATACCCAGAGCTTGTTCCTGAGCTGTCCCAGGAACTGCCCCCAACCTGGGCTCCAGTGCAGCTACTCCCCTCATAGCACAGAAGAGCAGCCCCTCCTGGACCAGACACCCACCCTTGTCTGGAGGAGGAGTTCAGCAGATGGTCTATCCACAGAAGCCACCAAGTGGCCCAAGGGACTCTTGGTGGTGGTCCCTACTGTGCTCCTGTGGTCCACAGCACCTGCGCCAAGCAGCCACTTCCACAGATAGCAGTGCCTGCAGCTCGGCACCCCGTGGGGCAGCAGCTGTGTGGCCATCTGTGCACACACGTGGGTGTGTCCAGCCCCTCCTTCCCTGTCCACAGGGTGCATGTCCCTGGAGGGAGCTGGGGCCACCAGGAGCAGCTGAAGATGGGGGTGGGACTGGATCGCACAAGGCCTGGGCACTCCCCAAGGCAACAGCTAACGCTGCTTAGAGAAGCCTGGGGCAGAGCAGGAAGCGTGCCTGGGGAAGGAGGCTTCGGTTCCCCAGTGCAGCCCTGCCGCCTCCTCGGCCCCCACCCCACCCTGGGCAGGGTTCCTGCAGGGGCACTGGCTGGCTTATGACCAACTTTCTGCATGTGTTGGTCGCTGTCCATGTTCCCAGCGTGGGGCAGCTCTTCGCAGATGCTCAGGTGGAGAAACGGAGCCACAGGGTAACAGCAAAACAGCCTCCTGTGAGGTCTAGGACAGCGTCACAGGACAGAACACTCCTGGGACCCAGGGGCATCCTAGCCTGGTGTGCCTCCCGTGGTCTCACCCACCAGGGACCAAGCCCTCCAAATCTTCCCCCAACTCAGCTCCCCAGCCCCAGACCCCCAAAGGTCCCACATATTGAGGGGTGATATTTTTATTGGAGGTGAATATAAATAAAAGTGACAGGCGTTCAAGGGAGGGGGGGATGGAGGGCTATTTACAAACGTACACTCCACCTGGAGTGTACAATAATGGGCACTCAAGCTTCTGCAGGATCCTCAGGTTGGGCAGGCGGTCTGGGGAGGGTCAGGGCAGTCGAGGCCTCACCTGGCCCCAGCCTGGGAGGGCTCAGAGGAGGGCAAGCAGCAGCAGGAGTGCCAGTAGCACCGTGTGGGCGGCCAGGCAGGGTGCTGAGTTCTGACCGAGTTGCTGCTGGCCACCCGCCCTCTCTGACTGGAACTGCAGCTCAGGGATGATCCGGTGGATCCAGTTGAGGTGGGAAGTGACCCGGATGTAGACACCTGGGCGGTTCCGGCGGGCACAGCCTTCGCCCCAGCTGATCACTCCAGCCTGCACCCACGACTGGTCCACGAGGCACACCAGGGGGCCCCCCGAGTCACCCTACCAGAGAAGCATAACCCTATGAGAGCCCAGGGCCAGCTTCTGGGAGTGCACACGTGCACTGATTGCTGGTCCCTCCCCGGGATCCTCCTGCCTAGCCCTCATCCCCTGTTCCCACCTCTGTTGACTAGGGTGTACCAGTCGACTGCCTGTTCACCCTGGGTGGGGGATGTTGGAAATGCAGCTTCCTGGGCCCACCCAGAACCTAGGACCACTCCTGGGCTGGGGCTGATGGGTGCACAGCCCACCTTAGCTTGGGTAGAGGTCAGGGCTGAGTCACAAGCTCACCACACTGCCCCTACCTTACAGGCGTCCTTCTTGCCCTCTGCAAAGCCTGCACAGAGCATGTCGTCCTGGATGGTTCTGGGCTGGAAGCCAGACTCAGCATCTTTGCTGTAGAGCAGGTTGCACTTGGGCGTGTCAATAATGGGCACTGCAAGCTTCTGCAGGATCCTCGGGTTGGGCAGGCGGTCTAGGGAGGGTCAGGGCAGTCTGTGCTCGGTGGGCAGTCTAGCTACAACCCCCATTGTCCTGGGTTCTTGAGAACCACAGCTGTCTGTCCCTCCCCAGGCTTCCTTTGTATTTAGACCTCTTCTGTTACAGGGCTTTGTAGAACTGCATTTCTCTCCCCTTCTTCCCAGTACCAGATGGGCTTTCTGTCTCTGCGGCCCCTGGAGTAGCTGCTCCATTCCCAGCCCAGCTCCACTTGTTTAAGCATAGATTATGTGGACCGATATCAACATGCCTGGCCTTCTCCAGGCATGTTCCCCTTTCTCCTCTGGCTCTGCCCCTTACCTTGCTCGCTGGGGCTGCCCCAGCCAGTGACCCAGCAGTCCATGTCCTTCTCAAAGGTAACTGAGGGGTCGGGCACACACACAGGGAGGATGTAGTTGGTGAAGGCCACTGGTGCCTCTAGCTCCACCAGGGCCACATCAGCACTGGAGGCCATGCCCTGGTACAGGGGGTTGCTCTCCACCCGCCTCACGCGGGCATACATAGCATGCGACCCTGGCTGCAGCAGCTGCCGTGCCCCCAGCAGGACTCGGTACAGAGATGTTTCCGAGGTGCTGATGGGAAAGAGCAGAGAGCTGGAGTGAGCCTCCCTGCCAGGCAGCAGGGAACCTAGGGGTGTTCCTCTGGCTCACCACAGTGCCTGACATCTCTGCACATTGTCTCCGAAAGTGTCATCTCTAGAGGGAAGCCCAGCAAGGTTAGGGGTGCAGAAGCTGAAGTGACATCCCCCACCTCCCATTGCTAGCTCTGTGCAAATTCTCTAACTCAGTTTCCTCATCTGTAAGGTGGGGACTGAAGGTTTGTTGTGAGAGTTAAAGGAGATGACCATCCCCAGGATACACCCTGGCCCAGCCCTGCCCCTGTGCCTTGGGCAGACTGCCCACACTCTCTGAGGCTGAGTTGCTGAGTGTACAATGTAGATTTTTCAAGGAACCACAGGGCTGCTTGGGAGGCCCCAGGGTCTGGGACTAGGTGAGGTGGGGATCTGGCCCCCTGCCCCGGAATTACGTGGGTGGCCATAGACGGGTGAGGAAGAGGGCACATTCTTCAGAACTCTGGCTTGTCTGATACGAGCGAGGTGGATTGAGATGGGACAGGACCCTAGGTGCACAGGGCCTTGGTGGCAAGCCAGCTGATGGAAGAAGGGCTGCGGTCAGCGATTGCAGCGGGCAGTTAGGCCTGGCTGGACCTAAAGGAAACCCCAGGCTGTGAGGGGGTTGCTGGACAGTCAGCAGGGCAGTGGCCCACAGGCCTGCCTTGGCTGTGCGCTGTCCCCGGTGCTGAGCCAGCTCGCGCTGGCCGTTTGGGGACAGGGCAGGCGGGCCCACTCACTTGGAGAAGCAGTGTGCCGCAGTGAGGACCCACCGCTCCGCGATGAGGCTGCCTCCACAGGAGTGGCTCCCGTTGCGCTGGATACTAACCTGCCAGGGCCACTCGCCCTCCATGGCGTCCTGCCCGCCCACCATCCGGTTCAGCATCCTTGGGCGCCCACAGGCTGAGGGAACAGGGAGTGCTGCCTGGGGCTGGTTCCATGGCTCTGACTCCAGCCCCAGTACCACACACCAGCTTCTACTCTGCTGAATCCCTCGCCTTCCTGGTCCCTGACCTGCTCCGGGACCTTGGGAAGTCAGAAGCCCAGGCACTGACTGGTCTTTGATACAGGCAGCTGTCCCCATTGCTACCCCCATGATTCTCATGCCCTCACTGTGACCAGGTGATGTAAGATCTGCCTTGGGGTCACGGGGGTTGAGCTACCCAGGGCCTGATGCAGCTCGTGGAAGTATGGCTGCCAGGCGTTGCCCTCCACAGATAGGTGGCCCCAAGGGACAGGCTCGGCGCAACAGGAGCCTCAGGTCTGTGCTGACCCTGTTCTCGACCCTGGGCAGTGCTTCACGCCTGCTGCTCATACAATGCCCTGCCCTGCTGGGTGTGTGTGGGACCTTCTTCCTTCACTCCTTTCTGGGCTCCAGTTCTGATAAGCCACAGCCAGGTTCCCCGTGCTTTCCTTCTGGGCCTTTCTTATTTATTTATTTGGTGCAGAGGAGTGAACCCAGGAGTGTGCTACTACAGAGTTACATCTCCAGCCCTTTTCATTTTTTATTTTGAGACAGGGCCTCACTAAGTTGCTGAGACTGGCCTTGAACCTGTGATCCTCCTGCCTTAGCCTCCCAAGTTGTTGGGATTACAGGCGTGCCCCACCTCACCCAGCTTCCTTCTGGGTCTCCTTTCATGTGATGTGGGGGAGGGGTGCGCATGCACGTGCGTGTGTGCGCGTGTGCTGGCCATTCCTGCAGCTCTCAGTCACACCTGCTTACCTCTTAGAACCTTGGCCCCCTGAGTTCCTGAAAGTGAACAGAAGGGATTGTCAGCCAGCTGTGCCTGTGCCAAGATCTGCTCCTCCCTTGGCTTACCAGCACTCCCTCCAGCTCAGGGCAACCACAGACCCCACAGGAGACAGCAGGAACCTTCAGCCACCCCAGGTCTGCTTCTTGCTCTGTGTTCTTAAGGGAGTAGAGCACCAGCCCTGCAGCCACATGGGGCAGCCTCCTGAGACCCCAGGTTCCCAAGGACTGAGCCTGCTCCCAGGCCAAGAACCCCTGCTAAAAGGGGACAGGCAGAAAAGTGGAAGATAACACTATTCTGCGGGCCCATTTCCCAAGGCCCCTCACCCCTCACCCATTGCTGGCTTTAACCCAGTCCTGGCCCAGGCCCCTGGAGAGAGACCTCTCGGCCCCACGCTCCCAGTTGTCTGTCCCTTGGGGCAGGCCTGTCAGAGCTGGAAGGGGTCCAGGACAGCCAGCTCTCCCCGTGGGGCCTCCACATGTCCACTAGACCCCAGCCACTTTCGGAACCCAGAGGTACCAGGGCACTGGGGGCCAAGGGCTCAAGAAGTGGATTTGCTGGGCCATGCATGGCCTGGAGTGCCCAAGGACCCTGAGGATGCTAGACCCGTGCTTTCCCCGTCAGGCTCCCAGTCCACACAGTGACACAGCAGAGCGAAGTCCCCTGGGCAGGGTTGGATAGTGAAGGGAGGGGCAGCTGTGGACAGGATGACAGGAAGCTAAGGCTCAGGGCAGGACTATTCACTTCTCAAAGTGGGGGTGCCAAGCAGAAGTGGGGGACAAGTGTGGTGTCAGCACAGGTGGGCAGTAGGGAACAGGGTTTCTGGACTGCCCTCTCAATAACTTGTGTTCAAAAGTTAAAATGCAAATGCCCCAGGGAGGGCTGTCCCCCATCTTAGTGTAACACCATTTGATTAGATTTTCAGCACTTTACCCCTGCCCTTCCTGAGGCCTGAGGATTCGTTTTGCAAATGCTGCTCCTGCCAACCACCCTCTGTCCACACTGGCACTGGGAGACCCTTTCTCTCCCAGGAACTTGTAGAGCTGCTTCCCTCCCAGATCTCTCTGCCCACAACAGGCGCTCCTCACCAAGAAAGAGACCCACCCTCCCTTCTGCAGCTCTGCTGCTTATTTAGGTTGGGCCCATGAGCCCCAGTCCAGATGGAGGCCCCAGCACCCCCTCCACTGGGAAGCCCTCCTCCCTTGCACCGTCAGGCTCGGAAGTCTTGTTGGTTCCCGAGCTCTCTCCCACCTGGCGTCTCATCTCACACAGAGACCTGGGAGCTCAAAGGTAGAGCCATGGCTGAGGGCCTGAGCTCAGGGAATGTGTGGAGGGACAGAATGGTGGTGATGCTACCCCAGAGAGCTGGGCTCTTCAGGGCAGGCATCCTGTCAGGGGCCAGCAGCATTGCCAGGGGTCAGCCCCTAGGCCCAGGGCTTCTGATGCTCCTGTAGGTGGTGGGACCAGGTGAGGCCTAAGCTCCTAGAAGGGACCCTCCAGGCCTAGGTTCCAAACTGCAGGCAGCTGTTTCTACTTTGACAGTGACCTGGATTGCCCAACAGGTTGGAGCAACCACAGTGTCATAGCTCTGTGGAAATGGACTCTCTTAAAGAATGCTGTTATCCTGCTGCCACCTGAGGCCAGGAGTGGGAGGCCAGCCAGTGAGGCTGACGGAGACTAGCACATCCCAGGAGAGGTGCCCCTTGGTGCCTTCCTACCCCTGAGGACAGGAATGCTGAAGCCCTGGCTGGGCTATGGTCTGGGTGACCCGGCCTGGCCCTAGGAGGTGATGTGAGGACAGGGAAGTATGGTGGCTGCTGGGCTGGCCCAGCTGGTCCAGGAATGTGGGAGAGTTTCCCTGGCAAAGAGTAGCCCGCCCTGCAGGGAGAGGCCTGGCGGGTGAGTCCCCTGGCTGGAACCTGCTGACCCCAACCTGGGATTGGCAATGCCCTGCCTGTTCCTCTGTGGGCAGGAGGGTGGGACCCTCTGCAGCCTGTACGCCTCATCCCCCAGCTCTCTGCTAAGCCCCCAACCAGCCTCCAAGGGCTCCAGGCTCAGGTAGCAACCAACCCCAGCTCAGTCCCCTTCTCCAAACTACTTGATGATGGCCCAGGGATTTGGAGCCCAGCTGACCTGACTTCAAATCCTGCACACACAAGGTCTTTCTCTGAAGAACTGGGAAGAGTCCACTGTGAGGAAGCAGGGAGCCCAGCCCAGTGCGTGGCACACTGAGTGCCTAGGGAAGGTGGAGAGGTGCTCTCGCCAGACCTGCGAGACTCAGCCCCATCGTGCCTTCCCCACTTCAGGCCCGCCCAAGTGGAACATCTGGAACCTTCCTACCTGCCCTGGGGATCCAACCATTGGGGCAGGAAAGGGAGGCCCATCCTGCAGCTCCAGGCAGGGCAGAGGGCTCTTCCAGCCGGGTGGCAGACAGGACCAGGGCACCCTGACCCAGGACTCACCAAGCCACAGCAGCAGCAGCAACAGCAGCAGTGCAGGGGTCAGGGGCTGCCTCATGTCCTCAGGCCTGGTCCAGCTGAGCCGGGGTCAGAGGTGGCAGATGCTCCTGGCACTAGCGAGGTGCCGGGCTCCATGTAGGGGGTTTTATGCTGCAGGTGAGTGCTGCTCCTGCTATGCCACCCAACCTGCCAGCCCGGCCCGTCCAGCTGCTCTCCATCAGGAGGGAGGCGCCCCAGAACCCCCAGCTCCTCGGTGACCTGGTCCTGAACCCCGCAGGCCAGACCCCTCACCCCACACACCGTAGGGTACTGGTGCCAGGGTGTGCCTGCCTTTGTGTGTGATCTTGGAGCTTGTGGCCAGGAGTGTCCCCACCGTGAGATGATCAGCCACCTCCCAGCAGGCCCGGACCCTCCCAACTGACCACAGGCCCCATCGGTGCTGCGGAGCCCGCCCGTGAGACCCGCGGTCCCTTCGTTGGTTCCTTCAGTGTCGCTGAGCACCTTCCGCGTGCGTGTCTCCCGAGAGCCCGGCCTTCACGCCTCGCAGGAGGAAGGCACCGAAGCGTCAGGGTCAGGGGAGCTCGGGGCACAGAAGGCCGGCGCAGGGGGCGACCACCGGCCGCGAGGCCGCCAGCGCGACCGCGGCGGCACCGGGCGGGCGGGGCGGAAGCCGCTCTGGGAGGGCGGCGGGTGGCGGCCGGGTGGCCGTCCGGGCCTGCCCTGGGCGCGCCCGCCGGGCTCCGGGGGAGCGGCCGCGGCGGAAGCCGCCCGGGAGGAAGTTGTCGGGACAGTGGGCTGACGTCGGAGCAGAGTCGGGCCGGGGGACGCGCTGCCTCGGTTTCCCCGCGCGCGGTGCGGTCGGGCCGGGCGCCCCCTGGCGGCCGCCGCGCGCGGAGCTCTCCCGCCGCCCGGGCCGCGCGCTGCTTCCCTGTCCGGCGAGGCCGGGGCGCCCCCTTCCCTGGAGCCCGACGTGTGAGCAGACGCGGGGCTGCCTCTGCCGGCTGCAGGGAGGAAGAGGGAAGACTCCAGACTGGTTGGTTCGTCATTCACTCGACAATCTGGAAGCACTTTGGTGCCCAGCGCTTCTAGGTAAGGGGAACAGAGGTGCATGGAAGACGCGCCCTGCCGCGGGGGGAGATGGCAGGCGTCATTAACCGGACGGAGGAAAGGGCCCGATTATCACTGGGAAGTGTTTCGCGACCTCTGGGTGACCACGCTTCTCCAGGCACCCAAGGATGAGTGGTCCATCTCAGAGGCAGTTTCAGACCCTCTGAGGCTAACTGCTTTCTCCCGGATGCCTTTCTCCACCCGCTCCCCTTTTAAATGAGATCCGCTGTTTCAGGATGGTTTGACCGCAGACTTCAGTCGGTTCCCCAAAGCCAGTTCCTTTGAAGTCTTGCAACAGACATCAGGATGCAATCAGAAATCGAGGACACCAGGAAAGGGTGGACTTGGAGGAACAAGGTAGGGGTCTGCGATCAACCAGCACCCTGGGCTCCCCCCCACACACACACACACCAGCTGCCTCACCCTAGGGCCTGTGAGACCCAAGACTGAGACCAGGCAGTGGGGTGGGGCTGCAGTGAGCAAGAAGCTAGGTGTCTTCTCACACCATCCACCAAACAGATGAAGAAGGATTCAGAAGGATTTCAGATTTCTCCTAAAACTTGGAACTGAGTTTGGATCAATTCTCTGGAACGGGGAGCTTTCTCTAACATTAGAAGTCACAAGCAGACATCACAAAGAAAAGGGCTACTGTAAGTTAAAAAACACAGGCAACATCGATTCAAATAGAAAGGCAAACAATGGGAAAAATATCCGCAGGAAATATGGCCCAGAACTGGCACCATTATTGTCTAAGTGCTTAAGAAACTGGTCAGAGAAACACTGAGTACAAGGGCTGGGGATGTAGCTCAGGGTTTAGAGGCTTGCCTGCCGGGAAAGGCCTGGGTCCCATCCCAGCATGGGGGAGGGGAAGAAAAAGAGAAAAACACCCTGGATGCAAAAGATGAGATGGGTGAAGGACCCAGAGGAGTCACCAAGAGGAAACTAATTTGGCTAATACACTTGCTGAGAAATGTCCAGCCTCAGTAATTAAATACATGCAAATCAGAGCTGCAGAGGGAGCTGCCAGGGTAACGCAGAGTTGGAGGTTGGAGGAATGCTGTTAGTCATGGCCAGGGGGAGGTGGGTCAGCAGTGGGCATGGAGCAGGCCCTCTGTCAATCAGTGCCTCTGTGTCAAAGGAGTTATTCTCTTTTGTTTTTCTTTTCTTTTCTTTTCTTTTTTTTTTTTGGTACCGGGGATTGAACTCAGGGGCACTCGACCACTGAGCCACATCCCCAGCCCTATTTTGTGTTTTATGTAGAGACAGGGTCTCACTGAGGTGCTTAGCTCTCGCCATTGCTGAGGCTGGCTTTGAACTCACGATTCTCCTATCTCAGCCTCCCTAAGTGCTGGGATTACAGGCGTATGCCACTGTGCCTGGCTGAGTTATTATCTTTGATATGTGACTTCTTCATCCCTGGAAGTCCTAAGTACAGAAAAGGCATTTTGACCAAAGATGTTCATGGCTAGTTTATTTATATTTGGAAAAACAAACAAACCAAAACAAAAACTGGTAAGGCAATAGCAAATACACTCTCTGAATAGAATTTATAAAAATGACTTTTTCAGTAAATTTGGAGGATGTTTGTGATTTGTGGGGAATTAGAAAAGGGGGGCATAAAGATTTGTAGGAAGTGTAATAACTATGAAAATTTTTAAAACTTAGCAACATCCTACAGAGAAGTCTTGCCCAAGGTACTTACCATGAGTAGTGGTACTGAAGTTATGGGAATTTCTTTCAAGAGCAGGTGATGGAAAGTTAACCCAGACTGTGGAACTCAACAGGTGCCCGCAGTTGGGGGTTCCTGGACCCCCAGGGGTTCCAGTTGAAGGAAAGCTGCAGGATTGAGTGGTGCTGAAGACCTCTGCCTGGAGCCTGCCTGCTCTACTCTGAGAGGCCTCCCTGAACCAGGACACACTGCCAGCTGGAGTCTCCTCCTCAAGGAATTCCAGCTGAGACCAGAGCTTCTTGCTGCCCACTGGGTGCAGACAATCCCAGGGCAGGACGGGAACGGGAAGGCCTGACTTCTGGCCCTATGTATGACCCATGTGGCCGCAGGAAGGGTCTGGTGGTGGAAAGGAGGAAAGAGGTCAGTCAGACACAGTGCCACCCTGCTCCAGGCAAGAGTGCCCAAGGGAAAGAAAAAAAAAAAAAAAGATTTTCCTGCATCATGAAAGCTCTCAAAAGCGCCCCCTCCACACACACACTACTCTTGGGAAGCCGCTGGAGGAAGCATGTTCTCCCAGAGGAGTAAGCTGTAGGCTGTAGGAAGCAGAGTGGGCAGACAAGAGTAGTGAAGGACCCGTCACCACAGCGTGAGGACAGTGCCTCCAGTGCAGGCCAGCTGTTCATCTGCCTCAAGACTCAGAGGCCGGCCTGCTGCTCCTGCCCTCAGCGCACTCTCCCCCACCGCCCCATCTTGAACATCATGAGGCTCCATCAGAACAAGAGGGAAAAGGGGAAAGACATGAGATCCAAGACACAGGGCATCCAAACCGGGAGAGAGGCAAGGGGACCCGTAGAAGGCGGTAGCGAGAGAGAACCGCGGCCCGAGGGAAGGCAAGGGCGCGACGAGGGAAGACGCAAAGCCAGCGAGTCCCTCAGCCGCCTTCGGCTGTGTTCCCGTTGACCTCACTGGCCACCTGCTCCCACGACTGCTGACCCGGAGTAGCTTCTGCCACCCTTTTCCCCCTGTCTTTCTTTACTGTTTTCCAGATGGGGCCTCCTCCCAGCCCGCGCGGGTCTTGGCTGCTGGAGTCCCTCGCCAGGCCCCCGAGGGGCCAGCTCCGCAGCCGGTCACCTGAGGCATGGAGGCGGGGCAGAGGTAGAGGTGTGAGCTCAGTCGGTTCTGTCCGCCCGGCTCTGGCCTGACACTGTTCCCATCAGCCCTTCTGCGGCCTCCCTCCCTTGTCTCAATATGCTCCACAGACAAGCCAACCCTGCACTGCAGGCCGAGCGCACGTCACTCCTGGGCTTGTTCCCCGCCGAGACTAACAATTCCACGAACATCAATGTCATTTCAAGAGCGGAAAACAAAACACTATTGATTGAATACACATCACTGAAAAATTAGCACACAAAGTTGGAAAACGTGTTTATCATCATGTCATTCAAAAATTATTTTTAAAATCCAACACTATAGGGCTGGGGTTGTGGCTCAGTGGTAGAGCACTTGCCTAGCATGTGTGACGCACTGGGTTCGATTCTCAGCACCACATAAAAGAAAGAAGTAAAATAAAGGTCCATTGACAACTAAAAAATTTTTTTTAATTTTTAAAAAATCCAAAACTATAGGAATACTGAAAAGACATGGTTATAATCCTAGAATACAAACCACAAACATAAAGATTGAAACATTTAAATGTATCAAAATTAAAAACTTTTCAGAGCTGAGTGCAGTGGTGCAGGCCTGTAACCCCAGCACTTAGGGAGGCTGAGACAGGAGAATCATGAGTTCAAAGCCAGCCTCAGTAATGGCGAGGCACTAAGCAACTCAGTGAGACCCTGTCTCTACATAAAACACAAAATAGGGCTGGGGATGTGGCTCAGTGGTCCAGTACCCCTCAGTTCAATCCCTAGCACCAAAAAACAAAAACAAAACAAAACAACTTTTCAGAGGCAGTTTGGTTTTTCAGGTTTGGCCTAGACTTTTTTTAAGGCAAATTCTCTCTTTTTTTTTGGTACTGGAGATTGAACTCAGGGGTACTCGACCACTTAATATAGTATTCAGCCTTAATTGGATCCAATTGCAGCCATTTTAATTATAGCCTTTCTCTTTTGCCCGCCCTAATTTTAAAATTAGCCAATGGTGGAGATTGCACCCCGATGTCTGCCAATCAGGGTGAAGAGCAGCACTGTTCGTTATATAAACCAAGGGACTGCCGCCCAGGTGTGCTTGCTAGCTAGGTTCTGTAGCATGCCCTTCTTTCAGAAGTAAATGCCTTGACCACCCACTTTCCAGCACAGGTGTTTGATTTCTTGGGCACCTTGGTATATCTAACACTGGGACTGTAGGTGCACCACCATGCCTGGCATATTGTTAAAAACCTCAGAGAATTGAATTTGAGTCATGACATCCAACTACAGCTGAAGTTGGGCAAAATCTTCCTGGATGGTGGTGTACATACACATATGTGTGTGCAGGGAAGACACAGAGAAACGTGTGTTTGAACAGAGCATCATGATGGGTGTAGAGCCAGGAGTCTTCGGACTCAGTAATCCTTCCTGGCTGGATTGGGAGGAAGGTGCCAGATAAAACTAAAGGCTGAGTGTTCTGGGGACAGGGAGGTCAAGCCTGGAGAGTGATAGACTCCCCCTTTGTCAAGGACGCTGCCGCACAGCTGGCCATTCTTTTTTTTTTTTTTTTTTTTTTAGATTTTTTTAGTTGTCAATGGACTTTATTTGTTTATATGTGGTGCTGAGGATAGAACCCAGTGCTTCACACATGCTAGGCAAGCACTCCACCATGGAGCCACGACCTCAGCCCACAGCTGGCCATTGTTGCTCAGCCATGAGAAACGCCAGCCCTCTCAGATCCATCCCCCATCCGCCTCTGCATGGCTTTTCTGTTCCAGGACCTCCACAAACCCAGGTCTTCCCAGGCCTTCGCAGCCTGGGATCTCTACTTATTGTGTTCTTTGTTTTTTTTCTGTAATGGGGATTGACTCAAAGCCAGTGTACCACCGAGCTATACCCTCAGAACTTTTTGAAAGTTTTATTTTGAAACAGGTCTCACTAGGTTGCCGGGGCTGGCCTTGAGCCTCCTGTCTCAGCCTCCTGAGCTGGTAGGTTTGCAGGTTTGCCACTACACCTGCGTTTGCCACCCCCATGCCAGGGATGGAACCCAGGGCCTTGCACACGCTAAGCAGGTACTCTACCCCTGAGCTGCACCCCAAGCCCTGTCGTTCTTCTTTTGACTGCTTCCCTCTGACTGTAGGGCCAAATGGCAGCTTCCTTGCCCCCTCCAAGCAGAATGAGCCACACTTTGGCCCTCTGACCTCCCTCTTTTAACCAATGTATTAATCACACTCATAGTAACTATTTGCCATCTCTGGCCCCAAAGACCATGCGATGTGCCTCACACTCACCTCTGCAGCCCTTTCCTACCTACGTAGGTCCCACACACTATGCGCTGGTCCGGGTCTGGGTCTCCACAAAACAGTCTGCAGATGGATGCCTGGTTCTCATCCCAAAGAAGGTTTGGATTACATCACCCCACTCAGTGCTTCCCTGGCTGACTAACTATCACCTTTGCAAGCTCAGTTAGTAGCCCTCAAGGCCTTGTATGTGTGCCGTGAAGGCTATTAGGACAATTGGAAAAACTTCAGGTGTCATAGCGTCAAAATTAAGCAAGCTGCTCTTAAGGAAACTGGTGGAGCCCAGTTTAGCAGGTAACAGCCTCCCTCCCCTAAACACTGAGCGCCCTGTGTCAGACCTGTGGAGGCCTTCACCAAAAGGAAATTGCCTGGAGTCTTCCTCTGCCACAGGCCCTGGCCTTGTTCTCTGGTCTCTCTCTCCCCCAGGGTCACTCTGATTCCAGTGGTGCAGCTGGGAGAAAGGGAAGGGAAGGGGAGGAGGGAAGGAGGGAGAGAAGAAAGAAAGGGAAGAAGGGAGGACTGAGAAAGCCCTAATTTCTGGAGTTTGCCAACTTCCATGATGTAAATATTCCCATCATGGCTGATTTTAAGCCACCAATATGTCATTGAAAACGTGGTGTAGCAGCTTTGTGCACAGTAGGTAAGGAAGAAGGGCTAGTAAGCCATTAAAGGACTGGGGGAGAGAGAAAGAGAGCCCGCGTGCGTGAGAGCATTCGGTAGGGTAGTTCCCCCCTTAGTCATATTTTGTTTTCTGCATTTTCAATTACTCATGGTCAATCAAGGTCTGAAAATATCAAAGATTCAGAAACAAACAATTTAAAGTTCAAAAACAAATGTGGCGTAGCACACCATTGTAAGATATCCCCATTGTACAGATACAATAAACTTAATTCCAAGAACTTAGTAGTAAAACGTAGCAAAACAATTAGTGATGAACTTTGAATATTTTTTGTTTTTAATGCAACTTAGCAAATTGTAGGTTTATCTAATTCAGCTTTTAATGACGACATATAAGTGTGGGTTTTTTAAAAATTATTTTTATTTTTTTGTAGCGCTGGGGATGCACCCAGGGCCTCGTGCGTGCTGGGCAAGCGCTCTGCCACATCCCCAGGCCCCGCAAATAATGTTTATAACATGCATCTTGCAAGATGCCTGAAAAATGCACCGACTCGGGCACGCCACTGTCACGGGGCGGATTCCCGAAGGCGCGCACCTCCTGTCCCGACGAGGACCAGAGCTAGACGAAGAGGATGGGGCCGCCGCGTCTCGCCGGCCGCCGGGAAGCGACAGACGCGCCGGCTCGCAGGCCCGGCCGAGGGGAGACCGCGGGGCCCGGTCGCCTCGCGTCTTCCTGGGTTTTAGGCGCGCCCTAGCGTCGCGCGCCAGGGGTCCGCGCGAGCTCGACCCGGGTTCAGAACATCCGGGTCTTTCACGGCTGGGCAAAGGACATTCCTCCTCCCCGCCCCGCAGCCCGCGCATGCGCGCCCCGGCCGCGGTTACAGCCCCTACCCGGCAGCCTCTGCGGCCGGAAGTCGGCCTGGCTTCCCGGCATCCCTCGCGCCGGACCGCACTTCTCCTGGCTGGGGAACCGGAGCGAGAGCCGCTGTCCACCGGCTGAAGTTATTTACCTTAAGTTTCGCCCACACCGAGCCCAGCCGAATTAGTGAGGCAGCACTGGTCACCTGAGTCACCCCGAGGCGGCAACGCCAGGGGAGATGCAGGGGAAGATCCCCAGACTTCCGGTGGGGTTGGCCTGAGGGAGAAAAGCCGGGGTTCGCAGGAGGAAGCCTGGGTTCTCCTCCCGGATCTTCCTCTAACTCTGTGCGTGACCTTGAGCAGAGTATTTGACTGCCGTACCGTGTGTCTTCGGAGACTTTCTCCCCTGACCACCCATTTCTGTTTCTTGTTGGCAGACCGTGACCGTCCGTTCCCTTGTCAAATGCTGGCTCCCTGAAAATGCCGTCAAAACAGCGACAAGAAAGCTGATTTTTCTATTTTGGCCTCCCAGGTTGAGGGACAGCACTCTATTGGAAAAGTCTCAGAATGGAGGTAGGGAGAACAAAGTTGGGGTACTAAGGCTTGGAAGTCTGGTTTAAGGCGGGTCCTTCGTTGCAAGACCCAGTTAAGGTTAGGATGGTGTTAGTTTAGTATTAAACATCTCCAGTAGTTTAGACTTGTAGGTTACTAGTCCTTTAGTATTGGTAGTCATCTTGAGGAAAGGACTGGGAAGAGTCTTGGAGTTTTGTTTGCTGCTACCTGTTGGAAGGTCGTATGGCTTAGGTCGATTTTCCTGAACTCAATAAGTAAGCTTATTTGCAACTTTTGTCTTCCTGGACAGGTGTTTCCTGGAATGGCAAAGTCAGAACC